>DWRA01002942.1:0-12911 GCA_018250295.1 Spathilepia clonius
GCTCTTCGCTAGCATGGACAATATGGACAACACCAATGTAATTTTGAAAGAAAACCAGATCATTTCTGGTTGGTTTTCCGAGGGATTTCATGTCAGACCTTGGGAGTAGGTTTAGGCCTATATTCCTGGCAATATATTTATATTACATATGATAACTACCAAAACAGTAGAAGTATACCAGCGGTCGACCGCAGATATGTTGTTACCCCTGATTACTAAGTTGGAACGCCTCCGATAAGTAGGTATGTCTCTCTTACCACATAAAGCAATATTGTACTTCTGGAGTCAGAATACTAAGTCTTCTACACCTTTTTAAATTCTAGGATACAATAATACTATTTTGCTATTTTGCCGTAATTATAACTCCATAACCGAACTAAATAACGACCCGTGTCGCGTCGCGGAGAACCCGTCACAACAGCATCTGATACGTACTGTGTTCCGGGTTCTATCCCCGACCAGCCAGAAGGCTAAATGATAAATTTAGATTTCTGTCCTAGGTTTGGGTGTTTGAATAATTGTCTTTGTTTGTCCATGGCACTCACGATACAGGGATTTTTAGCGGGTAGAGCGTAATAATGAAAGAGTATACCTATAACATAATAGAATCCTTAATTACTATTTATTACGTTCGACCGATTGTTATGACGAAGTCGTAGATTAATACACGACATTTGTGCGACCCTTTTTAATCTAATCAGTATTATTTATTCTCCTAAACTTTTCCTGTGATCTCATCCCTATTACGCATCAAAATCGCTATCGCATCCGTTGCATGTAAACAAAGATAGGCCGAAGTTTATAGTGCACATGTTATTGTTTTTCATTGACTTAAAGTTATCGGAATTAATATTTTGTGTTCAAGTAATATGGATATTATCGTCGCGTGTACAAGACTTACATATCTTTGGGTCTTTGTTTTATAAAAGTATATGGATTTTTTATTGATTAAAGAATGCAAATTTAAGGCTATTCCCAATTTCTTTTTAGTAATATTCTTTACTAAAGGTGTAGTTTAAGTAGCTACCTACTTGTTTGCTTTCTTTAAAATGTATTTTTAATTAAAGATTTTTTCTATATTTTGACTTTAATCTATGTATATTCTTCAATTTCTTTTAAAATAAAGTGCATCGAAAACGCTAATGTTTTTTATCAAATAATTCAACAACCAATTATACATCTAAACGAAGAGTTTGGTTTTGGTTCTGGTTCTGGCTTATTGTATAATATGTCCTATTCCCAGGAATTCATAAAGTAGAGCTACGAGTGCAAACGCATTATTTGTAAAAAAAATTGTGTCAAGTTCCACAGGTTTTGAATTACAAGATTTTTTAATATTAAAATCCCTTTTTGCCTTCCTTTCCTGCCTTTATCACTTGGAACAATATTTTATATCAACACGGGCGTCACAATGTCCTCATTTCCAGTAAAAGGCGATCACGATACGGTCACTTCCTCGCTGTGTCATCAGGATATACTGATATCACGTGGTTCCCACGATTCCAGCGTGTGTTGTCATTTCTGTTACTTCTCAGTATTGGAACAAAGCAAGTGAAGTTGACACTTGATGCTTAACGATTTAGACACATTTATATCTATTCTAGACAACGTATTGTGAGAAAAAGCCATTTTTTATACAATTTGTGGCACGCGATCTTAGTCTACTAGGCACGGGTCTCTTCTTGGGGTGAGGAAGGTTTTAGTTAGTTATTGGTAGATTTCACACAGCTTTGAGAACATTTTATTAAAAAAAAAATGTAGAACGTCATAAGAAAACTTTCAAGAATAAGGAAACCAAGTTTTCTTACGACGTTTTCCTTCATCGTTATGACAAGTGATAATTAATTTATAATACACAAATAATTTTGAAAAATCATGGTACGTGGGATTCGCTCCTCAGACCCCAGAAATTAAGAAGTCGAGTTTACACCATTTCAGGTGTATTAAGGGTTACTTTTCTTTAAAATTTTAGAACTTATTACTTCTTATTTTACTTATATTTTATTTTTATTTCCTCTTATTTAAACTATTATAAATGCTCTTAGTTTTGTTGTAAATTGTAGTCGTCTAACCGTCTGCTCTACTATGTGTCGTTAGTGGCGGGCGATAAGATAAGCAGAGATCAAGACGCCAATCGGTCTAACGCCGATGAGCTTGTAAATAGCCTTTGTTTTCGTTAAATGCTTCAGAACAATCTGTAGGGTTTTTAGAATTCCGAAACGTGGTAGAACCAGTATGATACGATAATGAGTAACCACCGCTACACTTAGTTACAAAATGACCAGTTTCTGCGTTTCGGTGGAAGGGTGTGGAGGGCAGCTGATTTAATGCTTTTGTAATTGACTTCACATAGAAGCTTCTGTTCCTTAAGTTGGTTTCAGATGTCCTTGGATGGCACTGACCATTACCATAAGTTAGACCGCGTGCTCGTTTGCTGATTCAAACTTATAAAAAACTACATTACATTACATTGACAATTTCTACTGACAGTTTTTTAAATTACACTTCCTTTTTAGTTGTAGCTTGTAGCCGAGTGTCAGCTTTTCAATGTAGGTTCGGATTCGAATTCTTCTTCATTGGCATTCATATTCCTATTATAATTTAATCAGGTTTAGCTGAGAATTAATCATGAAATCCAAGGTCTTCATAATGTTCTCCAAAGTGTGAGAAGTCTACATTGGACATTGACAATTGGTAGACAGATCTGATCAATGTTGCCGATGAACATTTCTACAGTCCATATTCCTAAACTTCTACACTTCAGCCACGGATGCGTTGCTGCTCCTGACAACTAATTTCGAACGCCCTGGATCTCATAACCACTCCGTTCAAACCAGCTCACACTACTAAAAAGTGTTTTACTCTTTAAACTACGCACTGTTTGTTGAAACAAATATTGTCAGTAGTTGTGTTCCAATTACTATTAATACAAAGCAAATAATATATGTAATTACTACGACGTAGATTCTATTACATTACTTTAAGTGTAACAACAGTGAGTGTGTTTACAGTGCACAAGCACATATACCTACCATATGTCGATGCGTGATTATTATACTGAAACTGTAGGTTTTATGTTTCCGAGACCGCTTGTAAAAGCTCTCTGTGAATGATGATATAAAACTTAATTTTCATGTTTCTGAGTGTTTTCGGTCTACTTGTGGACTAAAGTTTTAACTTCTCTCATTCTGAGAGGAGACGTACGCCCAGCAGTAAGACATTATGGATTGACGACAAGTGTTTTAGACCAATCGAGAGAATCTATTATAGCAAGTTTTCATCAAAAACTGGTTTTATAAAACTCTCTGGCACACAGATTTTCACATGTTGTTCGTCACCACTTAAGTATATGTAATCATAAATTTCTAATTTGAAGGCATTAGATCCCGATGTGATACGTAATAAAATAAGAACTGTGCTTTTTTACAATAGTGTTAAGCGTTGCTATGTTTTGGTTTGACAAGTAGTAAGGAGAGATACTTATCCGAAGCGTTTGAACTTAATCCTCAATGGTAGCAACGCTTTTTTGTCCAACCTCAGGTAGGACTCCCATCTTATCTGGGGTTGATTACTGATGTTCATGAGCGGCAGTGGCCACTTACCATCTGGTGGACTGCATCAATACTATTAGGACTACTTTTATGTCATTTAAACAAAGTATAATGAGATCTATAGTTAAATTAAAAACAATCCGATGTCTGTACGTCTCCTAATGCACATAAATATAAACATATTTGCCGAGTAGTAAACATTACTTATGTTTGCGCTGTCATATGTTACCAATTTCTTAGAAATAACAAGACCGTCGAATGTGTACTACGTACTACTTACTCGCCTAAGATAATAGTAAAAAAGCATTTTACAAAAATTGATTGTTTTTTTGATAATTCATAAACTACTTTTAAAAACAAATGTAAGTAAGTATATAGTAAGTACCTACGTATCATTCAAAATAGATTTTTTATTATGTTCTAAAAAGTAACCTTTAACAGTATTGGCATTTAATGAATCTGTATCTATTTGGATATCTCCAAGTAATCATGCCGTAAATAAAAAGTAAATATTTACGTTCAATGAGAAATGCCGGTCAAAATACAAGTTAGTACGAAAGCCCTGACAATATGTAGGTAAGTTTATATTATTTGAAGTTACTAATCGATTTCATGGTAACTTGGCGACGCAATACAAACTTCGTACCTTTGTTGGTACAATTAGATATACCTATTCCATACGTTTAATAACTTATGACTAAGTACCAATCCATTTGCTCATAATTTATAGAGGTGAAAAACATTTGTAGGTCATTCAATTAAAGTTAAGGAATACTTTTAGTTACTTTTTTTTGGAATTGCAAGTATGTCATTAATTACTCACCAATGACGATTAGCACGCAAAACAAAATCCTGCCGCTTATCATTTCCACCTAATTAAGTTAATATTTCTACCTCAGCTCAAACCGTTTGGCACTCGCGATTAAAACTGTCGAAAAGTGTTTTAATAATATGCTATTGGTGTTTAATCAAAACAAATGTTGTTAGTTATGAATTTATCGCCTCACTGCATCAGAAGCGGTTGAAGTGTACTCCAGGATGGACGGAAGGGGGGGTGTGGCTGCGTTGGTAGCTAGGGTTGCCACCTACTAAAAGGAGGAATAAAATATTTCGTAAATACATCCAGTAATAATACTAATAATACATGACATGAAAATGTAATACTTGTCTATTCTAAGGCAATAAGAAACAGATTCATTCAAAATATATTTAGCATAATATGTTACGATTATACGATATAAAAAATATATTACTCCGATTTGTTTTCCATTAAATTGAATTGACCGCATGTCCAATAACAAATAAAAATACAAAATATGCCACAGTATTTTTAAAATATAGTATAACACTGCATTGCATAAAATAGTTGACAACCCTAGCGGTGGCTCCGATAACCTTTGCCACGGCCCGAGGACGAACGATAACAGAAGCGCCTTTCAAATGAGAGCGAGCATTCTCCCGCTCCTCTGATAAATGCAATTATAACAACGCTGCTAATTATTCTTCACGCTTCGAGCGCCTGACCTACGTTTAATGTTGTCCAGTAAATCATTTTGCTGCATATTTGCTATTGATTTTGTATAATGTTGATCATTGTTGGTATTTTTTGAATATTATCCACGCATTACGAAGACTGTGTCTGATACGTGCCTATGTATATGAAATAAGCTGAAAACGGAGCATGAGAACCGCACAGCAGTAGCCCCAAAGAAATTTAATAATATAATCATATAGACTAGATATAGTTTGCAAAAATGTAAGCCATAACAACCTATTATGTGTAGTATTAATTGCTATAAAAGTCCAACAACTATTATATATTTCCATTACGGTAGATCGAGAGTTATGATTTCAACAGTACTAATGTGTTTTGTTAAGTCAGGGCAATTTAATAAATATATTTCTTCTAAAATAATCCTTATTGACACTTATATGTATATCGCAATATCAATAGTAAATTATATCGATTGCCTATTAGTGACATCTACCGAGAGATTGGTACATTTTGTGGTACTTTTACAATCCTAGATGGCGTTAGTGCGAAACGACATGAAAGTTTTTGCATGAAAAAAATGATGACAGTTACAAATCTGTATAATCTCTTCGTTCAGAGGTCCTACATGTCTTTATTATTTATTTATTTCATGTCTGCTAGTCTATGCGTTTGCCACGCTCATTATTTGTAGATGTAAATGGAGATTTAACTTGCCCTCCGAAGCTTGGAAGCACACACTAAATTTAGCCACAAGCTTACCAAGTCGCACTTGGGTAGCGCGGTGAACTATGGCGTAAAACGCTCTCACTCTGAAGGGAGAGCCAGCAGTGGGACAGTAACGGGTTAACGACATCGTCCAACCAACCATCGACCCTGTCTAACTTTACTTATACCTATCTGTCGACTGGAATCTACACAACCCGTGTGGCTCTTCACTACATTGAATAAGGACTTTGAAATCACGTGTTGAGATCCCGGAAAAATATGTACTACGTTGTTAGTACCCACATTATGATAAATATTATCTCTTAAATTGATGGCTATGAAGTCATTAAGGTAACAACATGTCACAAATCATAATGGACATATATATATTCATGGAATAATATGTTTAATCGCGGTAACACCTGGAAATAGAATAATTTAATAATTAGTTAATGTTATTTAACGTTTGTTAAATTATAATAAATTATAGGTAATTTGAAATTATGATAATGATAGTATGGTAACATCTATAAGGGACAGTTCTAAAATTGTTTCAGAATATTCAAGTATTATAAAGAAGGTTGTAGAACCCGTATATTTGGACTGAGAACTTATAGCCATCACACCCATTTTCAGGGTAAACCAGTTTCTGCGTTTCTGTGGAAAGATCCCCCCCCGACTTGACTTACATATGAGGGGCTATCTTAGTGTTCAAGAGTGGCAACGCATTTGTTATCAGCTACAGGTAAAACCTGTTTCATATTGAGTTTGTTGCAGATGTCCATCGTCGGCAGTGATTTACTATCAGATGGACTGCGAATTGGTATGGTACTCTAATCACACAAAATCAATTATAAAACTTTATTCTTTTGTATGAAAGCTTGTAGAGAAGTCTCTTAAATCATTTTATCAAGCATCAAAAATATACAATGTCATAAACGCAAGTTTCACGGCGATGTTCTTTTATCGCAAAAAGTTACGTGATCGAAATTTAAGAACAACTCTGTTAATTTATTCAAAAACTCCGGAGTCTCAGTGTGATATGTATTTGTATTACTAGGCCATCAAGATCCTATTACGTTTTAGGACAATTTATAAAGACATACATACATTAATTACGTACATAACGATATTTATCCTCTTATCACAGGGCCTTACACCATAAGATTGCAATTATGTCTACACGTATTAAAAGTCGGACAAAATTATGTTTTTCATTCAATATTTTGACAACAGGATCCGTGTCCGGGCGGTCGTGTGGTCAAAATATTGTATGAAGGATATATAGGATATAAATACATTCTTAATACTCAATATATCGACCGGCTTTTTACACTGTATCTGACACGTACGATGTCTCTAATGAAAGGAAACTAATAAAGTAACTTGAAAAGTAAATTAATTATCGTTTGCTTCGTCTGTGAAGGAAAACATCGTGAGGAAACCTATATGCTTGAGTTCTTAAAAAAATCTCAAGGGTGTGCAAAATCTACCAATTCGCACTTGGCCAGCGAGGTTGACTATGGCCTAAATACTTTTTGCTGCGAGAGGAGACATTACCAGCCGTGGAACAATAAAGTAGCTAACTGCGGCTTGACGTAACACGAGTCCAGATTTTCCAAATCGACACTTTGGAAGTCTACTGAAATAATCTTTCAATAAGTTTCCTGTTTATACGTATCTATTTATAATTACGGTTGAAACCGTGCAACCGAGAAAATTTTATCTCGCAGTTATTTTGCCACATTTTCCTTATAGTCTATTATTACAACCCACAAAAATAATGATCATAATTCGCCTCATCTACATTTCTGGAACCAGTTTTATGTTATGATAACATTTATGTTTGTTATACAAATTATGTAGCTAATATACCTATAGTCAGGGTTTATACTAAGTTGTTTACACACTTATTTAAACTAAATTTAAGTTTAGAAAAAATCTATCGAGTAGTAGATGAACAGGCTTCAATCTATCTTATCTATCTTTACCTATCCGATATCATGTGATACCTAACACAGATGCGGGTAGACTAAGATGGCCGCCTTGTATGTTAGTAAGCCGGTATCGACGCCTTTCCGTAAAACGCGAGAACTTTTGCACTTTACAATGTATTTATTATATTATTTATTATTATACTATTTGTAGACTAGCAAACAATTTGATATCTTCCCCTCTAAGATCCGATAATTTTTTACTTAGGCAGTAAGTCTTAGGTCAAAAGCTAGATACGTCCATGGGAACGGATAATGACCCTATTTATATGTTAAAAAACATGAATCTTGTTTTTGTGATTGGTAGCAGACAAGTTTTGGTATTTGGTATACGAATATGGAATTTGGTATACGAAGAATATTTACCTCCTAATCTTAGCTTCTTAGCTATGGTTATGATCATTTCTGACAAGATTTTAATTTGCGCCCATGAGACTTTCTAGATAAAAAACTATTGTAAATCAATAAAGGTTAAAAATGTTAACAACCTTTTTTTCGCTATCTTTTTTCAAATGCGAATTGTAAATACTATTGGGCAAACTTCGCCTCCCCTAAAGCTGCGTGCGCCCTAGCCGCCTATTAAGACAGCCCCTAGCTATGACACATTGGTGACTTGTATTTGAAAACAAGCTGAAAAAAGCTGGTTTTACCTTAAAAATGTGACATGATATAAATATAACCGAAATACCTTCAACATTGATAACAATTCCCGTGAAAATCAATCAAGCATTCCAGAGATTATGGGGAGTAAACGGACAGAAACAAAGACAGGACAGACCGACAAATAAAAATCTTAATAATTGTTTTGTATTTGTTGTAAGTACTGTATATACTTTACGTATTTAGTAGCAGTTGCTTTAACATTAGATTTTTTTGTATAGATACAGCGTCATGCTTGCGGCCTTCTCAAGTTGAGTTTAAGGTTTTTTTGTGATTAATATAGGTATTAGTTGTAATGTATTTTTAACGTTGTTTTCATTACAACGAGGTGACATTATCACATTCCCAGGTTCGTACCCTCGCTCCGGGGAAATTGCTGCTGGGATTTTACGCTGAGCAACATACTTTAAAAATGTACACAACAGACTAACGCACGTAGATAGTGATGTGTAAGGTTTATCGATAAGATCGACGACGGTCTCTTGAGCATGATTTGAGTTGTCCTTTATAATCTTTTTATCGATGTACCTACATGTAAATAATGTGTCACTCTGTTCACTTAAGCTTGTCTGCGAAACTGCTTTGAAATTAATTAAGTGGGACCCGATAGATGATGCTGTTGTCGAAATTGATTATTGTTGTACTTGTATTAGTATTAATATGGTAGAACTTCTTGTGGTTAGAGGGCTCCTTGTCACATCTTAATTTCGTTTCATTCGTTTCGGTTTCTTCTACTGGTTTTGTCTTAATTTATCACGAAGACTTCGCGTTTAGGAGCAAAAGACAAACAAAAAGACTCGATAATCGAATTGGCAACATCTCTACGCGTCGCCCAGAATAGATCGGCGGCGTCGATGCGAGATGCGTGGAGTTTATAAACAAATCCGCCGAGCGCTGATCTGCAGTATCACGCGGGCGCGAAACGCGTTAATTACTAAGATTGTCAAGTTCCTTCAATATATTCAAACATACACAATGAAGAGGTTGTGCCTTCTAGTTGTTCTCGGTGAGTAATGTTTCGCATTTTTAGAGTCTAATATGGCCTTTATTTTGTATGTGAAACTAATTTTCTTAGCATAATTTGGTTAAGATATTTTGATGTTTACAGTTAGATCTTGACGCGATACAGTTTTCCCATTACTATTTTAAAGCCCCGTCGACAATCACGCAAATTTTATTAATTTCATACATTATTTCGAATTAACTATGTGATTAAGAATCAAATCGTGATCAGTTAAGTACATCTGAAATAAATTTTGGTATATTTTTAATTTTTGACTGTTTTTATCTTATGTACCAAAACACAACAAACATTATCTTCAATTTTTAAAGTCATAAGTTTATCGGGTAAAAATAATAAGAAAACTTGTTCTTAGTCTCTTGAACTCTCGTTTGACTGACGACAAGAAGATTATTCTATCTTTTTTCTAGGTACTTAGGTCATAATTAGGTTTATCGTCCACAAATGTACCAATTTCGCATATTTTTCATGTAAATGGACGGTAAGAGGGCGAAATATTTAGTACATTGGCCCATCTAGCTACTAGAATCGAGAGAAATTGTATAAACAAACGTAATAGATACCACCGTTTCCTATTACAACTTTATCATTTACTAAACTTGAACATAAAAACAAACGGGAATTGCCGAATTGTTTGGTTCTTCAGTTATTTTTAGTTAGCGTGGATGAGTTGTTTCGTAAACATAGACTTTTCCTGTTGATTTTTAACAAGAAATAAGGAATTCCTGTTTGACTGCGTGTAATATTTTTTTCCCGTGTCAACATCAACATCATTGTATTTTTACCCAGTCATATTCATATGTATTTCTATATATTTATTATGAATAAAATCACGTTTTTTTTAACAACATAATACTAAAGTAATAAATGTAAATCACTTTTGGTTATTCTAATACCAATTACTCGTTTATAAAACTACTAGTTAAAGCTATGTGTTATTAATGATATTGATTTAAAAAAATCCGTAAAACCTTATTAAACTTTAACAAAAAATATTGACTGCAAAGATATAAACTACTTATCATTATTGATCTATCAATCTGTTCTCTGGTTATCTTTGTCGATCATAAATCAATTGTCATAGTAATCACATAACCAATTATATACGAAGTCATTAATTTCTTCGGTTTGTGTCATATATATTACTTGTAAGTAATTTTGTCATTATGATTCTGCAGGTATATCCCCGAATGTGGTTTGTTAATACATTACATATTTACTTTACAAATGGGGTTTTCCATTTTATCGTCCGTAACACGCGATTTAAGGCCACCAATACGAAGTGACCCTCACTTCGTACCTTTAATTTTACACAAATTATGTTTTTATTTGTTTATCTCGTTTTGAATATTTTTTTCGTGTCAGCAAAATTATATCATAACCAATAATAAAAAAGTAACGATAATGTACTCTACGTTTATACTCTCTAGCTAAACCCGGCGACACATTGACTTAGTCTAATATTCCCGTGGGAATTTTAAGATTTGAATTATGAAAAACTGGACTAAGCAGTAGGTATACAGATGTAACATAGTATAAAAGAATCCGAGTTTCACAAACACAACATAGAGAAACTGAGTTTTTGTATTTATAAATAACTACTTATAATTCTTTACTATACCTACGTAGTTCGTTCGATTACATTTAAAAAAATTATTGTATGTTTATTATAATTGTTTAGCAAATCGCAATAGTTTTTATACTAGGTGTTTATAATTGTATTGCTATATACATATATTTGAATCAAGATTGCTGATCGCACCGTTCGATTTAACGCTCTCGGATTGCTAATAAATAATAGAGTATCCTCATAACAGTATGTAAATATTTAAACCTTAATAAAAATACTATTTGAATTGTATTATCACAACTCATATAACGTTGCAGATTTATTCAAAGATGTTGAGTATAATAATATATATAATTAGGTATATTAAATAAATAAAAAATACGCTGATAAATGATACGCTTCGGCGACCTAGGTCTTAAGGTCTTTGATAAATAAGTTGTAACTTATGTATGATAGCTCAATTAAATACTACGGTAAATTCCAAATAATTGTAAACCAAACTAATACATTAAATACGTCATCCAAAACTTCTACTTGCGGCTAGCTAGAAAGCTGGGGCTAGGACATTGGTAGCGTTGCCTGACTGTATAGAGAGACTAATTATTTGTGCGAAATAGCACAAAAAATTAGTCCTCTCTGGTCATCCGATACGGGGAAAAGACGTCTTTAACAAAAAAATGTCAGCAGACCACAGTCCCAGTGTCGCAGTTACAAGCGTCAGAAATTCGTAATGTTTTATAATAGTGGAGTATATGCGACGCTTGAGAAAATTATTACATACATATCGACAATATAAAGATATTTACCTATTAACACTGAGTAAACAAATAAGTACCTAATATTCTCAAATTGACCCCAGTTACATAGCTCATCTTATGGGTAAACTGTTGGTCTTCAAACTGTTGGTCTCAATAGCAGTTCAAGGTATGATAGCATGATCTGAGTATACCCAGTGACCTGGTGGTGGATTAATTTACTCCTATGACTATAACAAACAATTTGATAAGCTTTGGCTCACTATACATACATTTCTTTAATTTTTTAAAATAATTAATTATGTTTTCTTTCACTTTCAGCTGTTCTAAGTCAGGAAGCCTTTGGCTTCAGAATAAAACGTCAGTCGGAAGATGGTAAAGAACCTGACCTAGAAGACAGATATGGTTGGAACCCACCTGGTGGTGGATTTCCTAATCAAGGTCAGTTTCCATGGCAGGGAGGTCCTCAGGGAGGGTTGAGGTATCCCCAACAGCCATGGCAGGGGCAATACCCTCCTCCAGGAGGGTTCTACCCCACAAACCCATATCCGACAGACTGGCAATTTCCAGGACCACAATATCCAGGGCAGTTCCCATGGCAATATCCAGGCCCGCCTTCGTGGGAAAACCCCCAACGGCCTATCAACCCCCAACGGCCTATAAACCCACAATGGCCTATCAACCCACAACAGCCCACCAACCCACCACTGTCTACCAGCCCACCACAGCCCACCAACCCAGGATCAAGTCCAGTACCGGTTCCTAATCCAGGACAAACGACCGCAACGCCTGATGTGTAAGTATTTTATGGTATTAAAATAGCTAACGAGCATGTAGTCCATCTGATGGTAAGTAGCCACGGTCGCCCATTGACATTCGTAATCAATGTAAGACAGGATTAGTCTTACCTGATGTCAGCCACAGCGGCGTTACTAGAATACTCAACTTTACTTTTGTGTAAATAGGCATCGTTAAAACTGTAACACAACAGCGCATAACACTAATATTATTAGGCTGAAATAAACGTAAAGGCACCGTAAACGACATACGAATCTTTAAGATTTGAACTAAATAAAACACTGAAAATGTAAGTGTACATTAAAAACTAAAATATCGCAGTATGTTTTCTACGACAAAGTAGTTTTTTTGTTTTTTTTTTT
>DWRA01002943.1:0-12911 GCA_018250295.1 Spathilepia clonius
CTGTCTGACCGGGGATCGAACCCGGAACCCACTGCGTGTCAGACCGGTATGATGACCGCTCCGCCACGCGGGTCGTCTTTGGATCTATATTGTAAATTACATAGTGCAAATACAATGAAACCCAGAACAAAACATTATTTAGAATCGTAATTGCCTAATTCGGAATTGAACTCCCTCACCGGCAATGACAGCAATGACGAATGATAGTAATGATAAATAATCTCAAAATAGAAGAGTATTTAGTTATAACAATTTTTGAGGAAACTACATAACTACTTGCTTTGGTTACAAAAAAAAATAAAGCATTATTTAACTGTGGAACCTAACCTAAAAAAATATCAAGTTTCAATATTCTACAAAATTCTTTACAATGTCACGAAGATTAACATCTAAAACTGTCATGACATCAAAAATTTAGAGAAGACTAGATTCAATTTTCAATCCTGTATTAAAGGTGCAAAACTCATACCCAGCAGACATCCAACCAGAAGTGAACAAAAAAAAATACATTAACTTATTAAAATATAAACTCTCTCTCTTTCTTCCTTCTAGTTTCTCTAATAGCAAAATAACTAGGTAGACAATGCCCTAAATACCCCAAAAGCGTTTAGTGCGGTATGGCATAACTGCGGATTTAACTAAACGGCGAAATGACAGCTTGACAACAAAGCAACTAGCTGCCGCAGACACCTAGTTATTACTGAGCGAATGCGGCTGAGGGGATACGCACACGGTACACTTTTTGTACTGATTCTCTGACAGGTACTAAAAGATTATGTCAGGTACTAAAGAAAAAGATTGACGATATAAGATTTACATAAATCACATCATAAACTATGTTACTTTCAGTTATGAATTAGGAAGATAATAAAATAAATCTCCGTACGAATACCTTATAGATAGTTAGTAACTGGCTCATATTAAAAACAACATCATATCACACTTATATTAATCGAAAATTTAATCAAATTATACGTAGCAAAATTACTAAAAAGTAGGACAGATATTTAAACAAGATAGTCATAAAAAATTGGTATTACAAATAATAAATCTGTCTTCTGAACACTAATTAATTGGAACGGAATGAAATGCCTATTTAGCAGTAGAATTGTACTTCGAACAAATTAATTATATTTCGACATTTTATTTTATTTCAACATCGTTCAGAAAACAAGTGATAATAAAAATAATTGATAAGTATGGAACTATGGACAAAGAGAATTAATCCAGTCATAAGCACCCTGAAGGTGGTAGACGAATGTTTCGTGGATTGACTTACTTATTAGAGGCATTCAAGTTAGTCTTCAGGTAGGAAAGCTTATGTGGTCAATCTCAGGTAGGGCACTTATCATCAGATGGACTGCATGCTTGTTGACTACTTCAATACAATAAAAAAACTTGCAATTATAAATTTCAATCTAATCGTCATCTTTCTACGTTTTCACAATTTGGTTTACCGCCGCTTCGAAAGTCTTACGTGTGCGTTCACCCTGTCCCTACGGGGAAGAGAACGTCTCATTACAGAGTATTAGAGTCGTGATTATTATTTTAATCGTTCTGCTAACAAAGAGAAACAAGTGGGATTAACGCTAATTATATCCGCGTACTTCTTGAGGTTGTGGGATTGTTCTACTCAGAACCTCTCGACTTTATTGTTTTTAGACAATAGGGTAACTAATAAATTTTGTATGCATAGTTATTTGTTTAATAAATTACTGAAATTTTTTATAGTATATTAATTCTTATGGAAAATGTTCTTGTTTAAAAATTTATTTTGATCCTTAGTTATAAGACCATTTATCTATTTACTTTTTTTTTATTTTACTATCACAACAGAACAGCAACCACTTTAAGCCCTGAGTTTTGAGTAAAGTTTGAATTTCTATTTATTAGTAGACTCGTGTGAAGGAGTGGGTTAATATTTTTGCATTAAAGTTATGGGTAAACCTATAGCTATACATATAGGTGGCTTGATCATGGTACTTTTAGCATATTAAAAAGGAAAGTAGTATTCTTGCTTAGTGCTTTTAGTTTTCATACCAATTCAATAAATTATAACTTTTTCAAGCATGATAGCAAATTCCTTAGTACCACTTCGCACACTATTTCTGTCTTATAGTGGCAGTGTTAAGCTGCTGCGTTTTGCTTTGGAACGTGTGGTAGAAGAAACACATTCATATAAGTCTTTCCATGTTCGTTGTCCTCTTGTGAGATGTTACATAGACTTGTGTTCATTGTTCGTATGTGAATCAAATAGAAATGTCAGAATTTTACTTCTATTCCGTAAATCCCGAACTTTGCAATTCAGAAATGAAATTACATAGACTTAATGAGAAGATTTTATTATCGTATTCACACTATTCAACCCATTGATAAAAAACTAGACCTCAGGTATAATACTACACCCGTGGCCGAACTCCAGTAAGGTGATTATTTCTGGAGTAAAAAAGGCGCTTCCTACACTCACAGCCCCACACTGGGATTCCCTATATCGTGGGTGCCATGAACATACACAGACGAATACACAAAAACCGAGACCGGGAACAGAAATCAAAATTCATCATTGAAATGTCTGTCTGGCCGGGTATTAAACCCTGAACCTACTGCGTGTCAAACCGGTATGATGACTGCACTGCCACGCGGGTCGTCAACAATAGATTACGAATTATTTGATTAGTGTGTACATTGAAAACATAGATTTTTCTTCCTTTTTCTGCATCAATCCAACGCTAAAGTGGCACAAACCTTAGCGGTTAGCGGTGAGCTAGTGCCACCACCTCAACATTTTCATTACCATAGACGAACATAATCACTACGCCTCATTTTACCCTCGCGTCACTCCAATCTTGAGGTAGGGACTTAATTGTTTCATGAAACGGTTAACCTCTTATCAAGTGATTGTGGGTATGGAGGATTATGTAAAAAAATAGCTAATTTATTTTCGCGCTTCTGTTAGAAATTTTGAAGAAGCACTTTATGTCCGTACATAAATACATAGTAATAAATATTGTCATGAACAATTGCTCTTTAATCATCATACGGACACCAAGAATTAAAAAAGTTCGCAAAAGTGTGTGTAGTCTACCATTTCGCACTTGACCAACGCGGTGTGTCATAACTAACATAGGTAATCAATAAGTACCATCGCGAACAACTTCTCTGAGAGTTCTTACAAAAAGTTCGCACAAGTATATGAAGTGTACCAAACCGCACTTGACACACAGTGCATTATAGCGTAATCCTCTTTAATTCTGAGACCCATGGCTAGCAGTGGGACAGTAATGAGTTAAAACACCATGTATTTGATAACAACCAGTGAAAAATAAACATTTCCTAAGATAATACCAATGCATTACAATAAACCATTTACCTACTTCCCAGGCCTGGAACAATAACACAACAACTTGACTACTTCAGGATTACAGATTCAAGAATATTCTTTCCTGATTAGTTACGCAACACGCCGGCACCATAACAAACTTCATCATCCAGAAATAACTATGACAAAGACTGGTCGGTACGTAATAACGATGAAATAAACATTTTTGCACCCGACTCCAGGCTTCTGAGGCTAAAGATGCAATTCATTTTGCGTTCAAGTTGGTTTGTCTCCTAAAATTAGTTAAAGTTCTAACCTTCCTATCATATTCGCGTGTTAGTGAACTTCCTTACTTATCTATTGACGACTTTTGTCTTTCAATTAAAGGGTATGTTATGGTCTACACTGCTTGATCTAAAAAATAATAAGGCAAATTAACTGCAAGTGAATAGATGATAATTAAATTGAAAGTTGTTTCGTATCGAAGGATTTGTACAGCGATCTAACTTGTCCTATCAAAGGCACACTCAAAGAAAGTTAGTAGTCCAAGAACCGGGAAGGAGTTGGTACGTACTGTTGCAGGAAATGAGTTGGAGCTTTTGAAACGGCTCGGACAAATCCGCGCTTGAATTAGATACTGACTATATGATCGATGTTCATACACTTGCAATGGTAATTTTATAGATAACGCAAAGTTACGTACATAATAACACAAACGGGAGTCGCCCTCCATATTTCATATATAATAATGAATACAAAGTGGAGCTTTAGCCGGCTGTCGCAGCGACATGGCCGTCACACTTTGATAGTCAGATTGTCTTGATTTGCAGCTGCAATATAATCGATTCCGTCTGTACTTTATATTCCTTGCATATTAAATGAGCTACAAAATCGTCACAAATTACCTTAAGATTTGACTGTGAGATGTATTTATGAGATATATGTATGTGTTGTGTTATTTGTGAGTGGAAATTTTCCATGTGCCCATTGTTGAGGAGCTTCAACTCTCTTGCGCAAACTTATTACCTCTCGAAATAAGGAGGAAGCATTTTGAATGCCCCCAGAAGCCTCTACGTAATAATCGTTCCGTTTACTCGAGAACAGACGGCAGTTACTGCTATAAAGCCGTCTGGAAAAAGGTGCAATTCGTAGCGTGTTCAAAGCGATAAAAGTCGGGTGAAAACTTAACAAAGCGTCAAGTATTACAATTTTTCTTCGCAAAATTTGTCTTTAAAACACCTCCATTTGCAGTTTACTACGGTGATAACAGTTTAAACTTCGCGAAACTACTGTAACATCTCTTTCTTTGAAAAATTCTCAACTTAAAAACTTATTTACGAACGGAATCAGTGAAAATCACGAAGAACGTTTTAACGGTTAGTTAATGTCGCAGTTCAAATCGTTTGTACACTAATAAGAGCGGGAGTCACTATGAAGTGTGTGAGGCGCTAAAATGTCGCTCCAGAAGTGTTAATTTTTACAAATTTATACATTCTCTTTTGAACAATTATCGTAGATGTATAAACTCCATTTGTTTACGCAAGACCTTTACTTACGTTATCTTAAATTGACCGCATTTAGCATTAAATTAATGAAAAGAAATTACACATTCGGGTCGCAAATATATATGTACATACAATTAATAATGTAATAATGTAATCTGAGGATAGATTTCATTAATCTACTTGACTTGTTGTATTTTTTATTATAATGCAATACAACGCACCGCAATAATGTAACATATTTCAATACAAAAGATAATTTTATTAACATACACTCTAGACACATGTTGTAATAAAAGTCCTTGTAATATTTTATTAGTTATAATTTGATTAGAAAGCAATCAAAAGTATCTAAAAAATACATATTTTTTTTATTAAATTACATTAAATAGGAAACTTAACTTAAAAACAAGGTATTACCAAAGACAAACATGTTATAATAGTGAAGTCACAAAAATAATTTATAAAAAAGTTTTTTTTTTTTAATTTCTAAATTAATTAAAACATAATATTATAGAAAAGTTGTTAAGTTACACAGCATTAGTTACGGAAAAATACGAGTCCCTAGCCTTGTAACATTTTAGCGGCACGTCGCACCCAGTAGGAAGGGGCCCGCATATCCGCTATATCCTAATTGAGCCCATTGCGCGCGCTAAATAGTCGAGATTGGGTCGAGATTGTTATCTGATTGAACGGTTTCAGCGTCAAACGCAATAAGGAAGTCCATGTCTACGCGACAAAGGATATTGGGAATTACGAATGGATACCATTTGTCTTAGAGGGGTGGCGTGTGAATCTAAGATGCATGGGTATATTAGTTCACACATAGCTACTACTGTAGCAGTCTATTTTGTTACTGAAAATTATATAAACGATCATTTTTCGATCATTATAAAAATAGTAAAAATATTTTTTTATACAACGTCAGTTCATTTGTTTTGAAAGGTTGTAAAGTCAATTTGGTTTGACTGAGGAGGTAAAGCCATTACACCCATTTCTGGCGTGAAGCACTTCAGTGTTCTGCATTTCGGTGGAAGGGGATGGATTCCGGCTGGCTTAAATTTTAATTGTGAGGAGCAAGCAACGCATCTGTGACTGGCTTCAGAACCTATTCTACATAAAGGTCACAGACGTCCTTAGGCGGGAGTAACTATACCTATATCATTAGATGGACTACAAGCTCGTTTGCTATCTCCGACTTTTTTTGAAATTTCAGGGAGAATAACCATAGAACATATTTTATAAAATTAACTCTAATTTTTTTTTTTTATTCAAAATAAAAGGCTTTATCGCTAATGCGATTGTGGCGCCCTGGTGAGTATAAAAGTAATATTTTACACACATTAAATTATCTATGAACTGTTATCAATCAACTAGAATATTTTCTTAGCATCCTCTGACAGCGGTTCCGAGAGAATGCTATTACAATGGCCAATAAGTTTAGTATTTAATTTAGTCTCATCTCTCAATTTGCTGTTCTGGGCACATTCCATCAATCTGTGGTAAATGTCAGTTAGTTTTTAACAATTGAACACCTTAACCTGAAATGTCTACAGCTGTTATATAAAACCGATAAAGAAATACGATAGACTAAGATAAAGCAAGTTAGCAACAAGTTTGATCAAAAGTTGATTTGATTTGATTTGATCAAAATCACCAAAAAGTTTGATCAAAGTAATCTACTTACACAAATTAATATGTTGCAAATTACATCGCCAAAATCGCGAGCAAATCACAGTCCCACAAATCTTAATGCTCAATACAAATGCAACATAATGCAACCGTCCAATTTTATAACTTCAGTGAATCACAGCTGAGCTAAGTGTAATCTTTGCAAAATCGCTCCCGTTACAAAAACATATTGCAGACGCAGATCCGAGTTGATTTTGAGGGCTCTTCACACAATACCCGTTCTCATTATGAGGGTCCTTTGTCCTAAGAACCAGTTCGTTTTTAATTCTTTTATTTTGCGAGTAACGGGACTTTCAATAAGTGTATCAAATCAAAATGCCCCCTCGGGATATTCCTTTATTCATGACCTCTTGAGAGTCAGCCACCTTGAATGGCAACTTAACTTTAGTTTTAATTTGCCCAACTGTCTGCTATTATTATCGCTTATAAATTCAGTTTGTCGCGATGTAATTTCAAAATAAACACAGTTGATGACCATATTCATAATAAAGGCAGGTTGACAGTTATCGGCATCTATATGTAGCTGTACAAATAGGTATGTCTGCGTTTCTGTTCTTGTTTTGACTAATATAATCACGCAAATTATTTTACATTTACTTATAAATTATTTTTAATAACATTATATTTTCATTTAGTTTCCGTGACCGGACTAAAAAAACTAAAAAAAAAATTGTAATAATAAATAAAATAATAAATAATAAAATAAAATAATAAATAATAACTAACTAAAAACTAAACCTAAACTCATAACTAGGTATGAAGATTATCTGTATCTTGGATACAAATACACAAAATGCTTAAACTCTAATACGAAATACGTGATTACAATCGCTTTCTTTGTTGTTTAAATTTACATAAATTATAGAAATGCCCGGCCTGAGATAGAACCTGGAACCTGCATGCCAGGTTGAGTCACAGGGCAGTCCTAGCTAAATAATATATGACAAAAGTGCAATGTTATCGCCTCGAGGCGTCGTACCTTACGCATTACCCGCTATTATCATTAGCCGATTACATTAATTTCGTACTGAATTTAATTATTACATTATGCTCATATTTTACACCACCATAAGTGGTAAACAATTATGCTTGAGATGTGTGAAAAAATTATAGTACATTCTTGATACATGGCCACTATTTTTAACACTCAACTAAATAGTATAACGTGTATCTGTATATCTGTGTATCTGTCTGTGACATTGTAGCGCCCAAATGGGTAGACCGATTTGAATGCAGTTTTGGTTTATTTATTTATTTATTTAAGGCTCACCAGCGCAGAAAACAATAACAATTTATAAAAACAAAACATTGTGTAATCAAAACATCGTGTTCCCACAATTAAAGGTAAGCACGGCATACATAACCAGCTGGCACCCTAAAATATTATATAATATACTTAAAATTATAAGTTTATAAATTAGAAGTATCACAGTATCTTAATAGTCTACTACAAGTAAGCGTCTGGTTTCCGAAATTGGTGTTAGTATTTTCTCAGACTTGCGATTTTTTAAATGTAGAACGCTTCTTAATTTGCCTTGTTGTCAATCCATTATCGTCCCGCTGCTGGGCTCAGATCTCCTTTCGGAGGAATTTATGCTCAATTCCACTGCATTGGCTAAGTACGAATTGGCCTTCACGCGCTATTGAAACCCTTGTTTCACAGAATACAGCAGCACTTAACACTGTTGTTACTAGGTGGAATAAATGTGGCAGAGGTTCTACCACCTTCCAATTTGAGTTTTTATCTCACGAATTTATCTTCTTCCCGATCTAACGAACCTTAATTTATTGTCTTAATAAACCCCGTGGAACCTTTTACTTTTAAGAGACTTTACTTGCAAATTTCCATTACTTTTATCCTAATTTATAAAAACTTGTGTGAGTTTACAAGTACCGAATACAAATAAAACTTAGAAGTTATTTATAAGCAATTAATTTATAAGCTTGTCTACGATATTAGTTCAGAGAAAACAATAATCATCCTTTGAAGAAAATAACCAATTATAATAAATATTAGATTATGATTTCATTTCAGGAGAAATGCCTACACAGCCAATTACGTTGTATTATTACTGAAATAATATAAAATATGTTATTTAAGAATCGAAGATGATCTTTCGTAATGACTTTACTGTAGAGATTTTACTAGAAATTTCTTTGATTTTCTTATTAAGTATCCCTAGACTAGGTTTGATATATTCATTAAATAAAAACTTAGTTTAACTAGTATTGAATGGGTAATATTCTCTCAACATACTCCAAATAAAATTGTTTAGAATTAAAAAAAGGAATATTTGTACCTATCATCTTAGTAAACAGTACAATTATATGCAAACTCTACTAATAAGGATTACAGTAGTTATCACTACCTAAACTTCATGATACAAAATATCATATTAACAAAAAAGTAACCTGCAAAATATCACGTTTTTGAAGAAAGACACCCGTCAGTAAGTAGCCATTAATAACCATTTTTCGAAATCCGTTATTAATAAACAATCTATCCAAATATTGCCTATTAATGATCGAAGTTTGACAATTTGTAGTATGCAAAAAATATCAAATGTCGATCTATGGTAAGCAACATTGGATAGATTGATTATATAACAGACATGGGTTAATATCTCGTATGTCTCTTACTAGACCCTTCGAACCGAAACACAGCGCTTGACTAACTCCTCACTAATAACTCCTCACGTGTCTTACCACACGCTTCAAACCAGAACAGCGTTTGACAGTTGACACTGTTAAAGGCAGCTAGCACTGTTAACAGTGACCAACTAATTGCACGTTTAGCGCTTCACTTTCGAAAACGGATGTGCAAACGGACAAAGACGAAGCACGCTCGACTGCAGGCCACCGTCGCGTGATTCCCCCATCACTTCATTGTTTACACAGTCATTATTCACTTAATGAGACCTCTAATGGACCCTTCGTGACGCTGTAATTAATACGCACCTACTAAGATATTCGCGGCCGCGAAACTACATTACGCCTTCAATACATTGCCATCTTTACGTCGACGGATATATTAGACATGAGTGTAAGGCACTCAATGTAATGGTCACAATATTAATTATTCATAAAACTGCCAACAAATTTGAATTAGCAATCACATTCACATAGCTTATGATTCTGTTTGTCTAAATCGCGCAACCTAAAACTAACCTAATGTCTCTAAAAATAAGGTCCACGTAGCGTGAAGGCTTTAATTGCCCTTTGTTAGCCGGATCTAAAGGTAGTCAGATAAATTACGAGTACGTTTGTAGGACAGCAATGGCGGCTACTAATTACACCTGCTTCGTACGCCTCTCGGTAATAAACAGTTGCGTCAAACAAACTTTAATTGGCGGGCCTTTATCGCAATTACACGCATCCATAGTTCGAGGGCGACCGCATGACAACAGATTTCTCTTCTGACCCGAGATGGAAAAATTTCATTAACTCCCAGACTAAGAGATCCGACCTCGAAATGTGTCTTACCGCAGCTTAGAATAGAGTTTTTTGCATAATTAATACCTATAAAGTGCTATTGACATGTTCCTATTGTTACTCGAAATGAAACCTTCGACTGGTTTGTTGAAAAAATCGTCAGTCAACAATAACAATGGTCGCGAATTTGTCATTACCGCGGAACGTGACTGTAACCCAAACAGTGGCCGGTGCCACGCATGTCTCGTTTATTTTAATATCACTCTGATTTTTTACTCCTTTACCTTAGAATATGAAAATGTGCAGAATATACGGCATACGTATAGCGTTGCCACTTGGGAACACCTTACGGGTTTTACTTTTTTTACCTTTTTACCTTTTTTTACCTTACCTTTTCTTTTTTTTACGTTTCCAACTTCTATATAAACTGTTACAGTAACTAAGTAACGGGAGACATTCTAATTTAGGCTTCAGAGGATCTGTAACCTTTACGTATCTGTAGCCAACCTTAGATGGAAGTACTATATACATATATGGAGTTGTCTAAAGGCGGCAGTGACCATTTACCATCAAGTTGACTGCATACAAAACTTTGCTTTGCACTTTTTATATCTTCATAAACGGATTTTCATAACTCCCTTACTTAACAAGGCAGCCTAGCAGCACACAAACACGCTCAAAACGTTTTACAAATGGGCGTTGAGTCGTCTACACTTTGTATATTCCGAGTAATACACGTTTTTAGTAACTTTTTGCGCGGGACGCGACGTGACGCCTTCGCCCGACTTTTCAGTTACCTGATAAATAATAATCGAGCAATATTTTGTGAAACCTTCGCAAACGTACGTGGATTATCATAAGACCTTGTGATTTAGTCACGGTGCAAACACGGCCTATAAGCCCGCGAATCACGTAAGCAGCGAACTACTTAAACTTTCATAATCATTCGGGTAATCCGTAATAGGAAAACTTTTTGTGCCCGCATAAATGAATCTATAATACACTTAAAATTGTCTCCGGTTATTTTCCATTGAATATTTTAATAGATAAAGTTTTTTCATCTAATTTAAGAGTTAAATAGGACTATAAACATCTGGATAAATATAAAACAATACTATTATGGAATACAGCATGAGACATAGATAGCGCTTGTAAGTTCTGAGTGAAAATAAAGATAAAATAAAAATGAATTGCCTATTACTTTCAATTCCACCTTAAATATATTTGGAAAATTATCACTGTCAACAATTTTGGGTTACTAAACAAAAATTATTTTATTTTAGACTACTTAATGACCTCTTTCTTATGCGCTAAGCTCTATCTGCGATTGTTCTTATACTCAGTAAAATCGTTCTGATCTTTCTTAATATTTTTGCATACATATTTATTCCATTCAGAACTATTTATCTCTGTCTCTAATATTCCGTATATATAATTAAATTAAAATACTTTGCGTATATATGAATTTTATTTAGGCATTTATAAATACACAGGTATAAACCCTATTATCATAAGTAGAAACCATATTAATGCGCGTATAGTCTTTCGAGAAGACTAGGGCAATTCAAGAAATTGTATAGTCACAAAATCACGACTATTAACTTTTTTATTACAGACCGATTACGATTAATCATGATATTGAAAAATTACGTTCCACCAAAACATGTGAAGCGTGCGAGTTCTAGTCGGCGCACCGTTGTCATAACAACCCAATAACATAGTATACCTTCCGCAGTGTTCCCCAGTGTGTATTAAAATAATTATCTGTTAAAATCAATTATCTCTTGAAAACTAAATAATTGATGCTAGCGTCATTTGGGCAATTCTCTGGATACGTCAATAAATAGATACATTAACACATTGTTCCATGTTTCCTGCAAAATTCTTCACGCTTCGGGCTCATCGATTTGTCGTAATCACAAATAACCACTGTAGTTATATACTTGTGAAATAATTCGTAAATTTGTGTAAAGAATATATTTTATGACATTTAAGCGGTTTATTTTAGCAATTCCAATGTAACCTTTTATTTGAAAGATTGACAGTTAATTTTACGTACCATTTTGAGACGACAGATTATAAAAATATTTTATAAGTTGATATTGTAATAAATTCCATAGTAGTAGTACAAAATTATTTGATTGGTTTATATTCGTTTTATTTACTTATTTCATCACAATATTCATCATATTTTAATTTTAATATTTAAAATTATAAATAATATATATAGAAAATTCCCCATTCTCCCCTATCACATTTTTTCATATACGCCCCCAGCGTCTTCACGTGACATAATTTATCATAAACTTGGTTGTTACTGATGCTTACATTTTCTTTGTTTCATGTACGCTCCTTGACGGCAATAAATAGTATGAGTAGGTATAAAAATTTACTACACACCCACCGATTAACTTGCCACCGTAACTTGTAATAAATAATTAAATTTGCCCACTTACTTACGGCCCTAATATGGAAACAACGATTGATTTAGGGTTACTACTGTGTATGGTTAGATTAATATAATGTGAAATGAGTACATGCGAATGTATTAACATTGTTTACTACTCAGATCGAATCAATGTCTGATACATTTACGGGACCAACACCCAAGACATAAACGAAATTCTTTCGTAACTAAAAGTAACATGTTTAGAACAAATTCACACTAGTTTCACCCTTATTATATTAAGTTAAGGGTTAGTATTGGATGGACTTTATCTACATTCGCTGTAAACGTAAGTAAGGTGATCAATGATCTAAAATAAATTATATTCAAATTATGTGCCACATCTGACCGTAGACTTATATGTTGCAAGTACGGGTGGCCACGTCCATGCCACACTATATCTTCTGTCTGTAGCTTAATTTATATTATCATTTGAATACCAATCTATCTTTATATATATAATTCTTCTGTGAGTGTGTATGTCACTGAACTTCTCTTAAACGACTGGACCGATTTTGAT
>DWRA01002944.1:0-12910 GCA_018250295.1 Spathilepia clonius
ATTTAAATAATGATTCATGCAATCCTGAATATGAAAACTGTTCATCACTTCATAACTGTAAATGTAACTTTGTACAGACACTTTAATAGCTTCACATCAGCTTCACATACAACTTGGGTGTTCATAGAATGCTAGAATACTAAAATCCATTTTAAGACTCACAAAATATGTGTTAGGTCATAAATTTATTTTTATAAATGGCAAGTATGTATTTATACAGCAATTTTAGCATCTTCATGCACATGACACAAGAAGATCTATTATAAATCAGTTATTTACTTATTATGTCTTAATGTTCATTTTGTTTTGTATTTCTTTTTTATGTATAATGTATTAATTTGTGAACATAGACATTACTTTAATCTGTGTTAACTGATGAATTACAGTCAGTACCTACAAGTATGGTATTTAGCTCACACTCCAATTGGGACACTTTTATTTACATTGATATCAGACAGGCCTCGAACTACTAACAATATGTAAATATGCAACTTAACTCAAATAGAACAGATGTACACAATTATTGCAATGAAAGTAACCTAAAAGCAAAACACAGGTAAATGAAAATATATGTTGTTTCCTAATGTATCTTATCTAAACATTACAGTTAATATCTGTGAAATGAAGGCTTAAGTTTTATTTACAGTTTACTCGTATAAATAACAATAATTAATAGATATGTGATTTAGTTTATTTGTTACCGCGAAAAAAAACGTAGGCAGGTTCCAAAACAATGACAGGTGACATAAATTGGCATAATTGTTCAATAAATTATAACCGATAAGTAAAATAATCTGGTAACAGCAAATAAATGAGTAATAAAAAAAGCAGATCGTTACCTAGTTAGTGTTACGTGCCTGTTCTCTCTGTGCATCTGATGGGGCGGCATTTGGTGGTGCGCGGGCATGCCCTGGTGGCCTGGCAGGTGCTGCGGCGGGTGGCCCGACATCGGCTGATGATGCATGTTCGGGTGATGCATCATCTTTGCGATCGCAGCCTTCATCACAAACAAAATAACGACATCAATCGACGTAAAAACACCGCTACACTGAAACTCAAAAACATTCCTTCCACATCCAAATTCTACCTTACCGTAATTTGTCTTACAAATTATTCAGTACTCCGGCTACGCGATCGACATATATCCGCTTGCAAATCTAGCCAGTATTCTTTATTTTGGCAAACAGTAAAGAAAATCGTTTCGTTCAACATGCGGCCATGTTAAAAATGTTGCTAGTGCAGTGTTACTATGTTACATTACGATAATGGACATTCATCATTTTCATAATTTTACCTCTTTGTGAGACTTCGTGTTAAATTATTTAATTTCTTTTGGAAGTGAATTATAATTAATATAAACATTATTTCATTCAATATAATTAGTTACTATAACATTTTATACCAAATTGATATAGTGCGATGTGCAAGCAATGCATTGTCATAGTTGATTTAAAAATATATTCATAGAAATGTTTATGTTCTTTTCCCGCCTTAATACAAAATTTAGAAATCTCATGAATACAATTATGCTGTGTGAGTTCAATTAATATTTTTATGTAAGTATTTTTTTTTTGTTAAATTGTTTATATAATATTAGTGTTTTTGTTAGGTGATGTTACAATTGTCATTTGATTGGTTTTATACGTAAAAGATTTTAATTTAGAAAAGCATACGCAAGATGTTACGTAAATAGGTCCTCGAAGTAACTTCGTTATAAACTATTTTTACTTGTTCTTACTTCAAGATTAAATAAATACTTGACAGTACTAAATTCACTGTAATCTGTGTAATCTTTGATAAGCAGTTTAAATGTAAACAATGTATGTTTGACTATAATTTATTTAAGGAAATACTACTAGTATATTTTATTTCAAAATTTGTAACTCGTATACCCTAGAAAATCAAAATTTATATTTTGATTTTCTGGGTTACGATTTCCTATCAACTTTAACTATGCCAAATCTCATAATCTTCCATGCGCGTAATCGTCGTAAAAAAGGATCCAAGGCTTTTATTTCACGCATTAATATACAGCTTACATCAGCAAATCTCTCCCAATTCAGCAGCTAAATTTTAAAAGGTTGTAGGGACAAACAGTTCCACGAATCCAGTGTAATATGCATTGTCAGTAATAGCGATCGCATTCGCTTAGTTCGTGGGGAAGGCTGTGTTACCAGTCTGCTCTCCACCCCTGAAAGATCCTGAAAGAAATGTGTCTTGGGTGGCTTAATAAATAATAATTAATGTCAACTATCTTTAATTTAAATTCCATACACAATAATCTAAAAACTCAAAGTAGCCCAATAATTTTATCTAGAAATTTCCTGATTAGAAATAGCATATAAAAAATAAAACTGATATATAAATATCATGTAAATATTTTATTAAAAGTTTCAATACAAATGATAAGAAGGAAAGCGCTTCACGTAAGGAATTAATTATAGTTCAGTTTGACATATAAAAAGAAACACAACTGACATGAAATGGAAGTAATCTTCATCATTGTTAATTTGTACATCAGTTAGATTTGAATAAGCAGGTTCTATTTCTTGTAAAGAAATATCCAAGCTTTCATCGCTATCTCTCGTAGTTTCCGCCCAAGAAACCCTCTTGGAGCTTCTGGAAGTATCCTTCTTTTTATCTGACGTTGGTGTGGAGTGGGAAACCGGGGATGGTGGTTCTTTTGTGGGTGTTTGAGCACATTTATCCAAGTAATGCTTGCGAAGAATATATTCACGCATAGAATCGTGCGTGGCTCGCTTCGGTGGCGGGGGCGGAGGTAATGCTTGGTCGTCCTCAATGGAGAGATTCGGGTTCTTCTCCCTCCGAGCTTCCTCAATCCTTTTCGTTTCTTCTTCGTCAGGAGCCAGAGGCCAAGCGCCCAACTTGTTTCGAATGAGATGTGGACGATTGTGCGCAGCGCATAGAATTCGCTTGCGTACAAAGTCGTGGAACACCGTTAGTTCGGATGCAAGCTCCCGACGCACGAGCTGCTTGTGACGCGTCGGCACTTTCGTGTCTCGAACGGCTAGAAGTGCCTGGGAAGAAATTAATGGATTAAATTAAAAGAAATATCTTTAGAGGCGTGAGAAATATTTTGTATAGTATACCATTTATAGAAGCAGGTCATGCTTGCGTAAAGTGTAACAGGCTATACCTGCGAGGCGAGCAGGGTAACGGTGGCCTCGAGCGCGCCGGCCACGAGGCGCTCGTTGGGAGCGGGCAGCGCGCTGGTGGCGGACGACATGCTGGCCAGCGACTCGGAGCGGGCGGCGCGGCGCGGCTCGCCCGAGGACGCGGCGGCGCCGCCCGGCGTGCCCGGAGTGCCCGGCCCGCCCGGGCTGCCGCACGAGCACGCGCGCCGCCGCCCGCCGCGCGGCGACCGCGACCCGCTGCCCTCCTCCGAGTGGTACGCCTGCGAACAGAATTAACGCTTCGTGTTACATATAAGTATTGTTTAGTTTATTATAGCGTGCGAGATGGTGAAAATAAGAATAAATTTCAGAAAAAATACTTTTTACATACATTTTATCGTAATCGTATCGTAACTATTTCATAATTAAGTTACTATTGCGTTACGTATAACAATTAGGCAATTTTAAAACAAACCCCCTATCCTTCTATCGCATCTGCATTGACATACTGCTTTTATACATTTAGTAGGTAACTTACATGATTGAGGGATCGTGTCAACAAACATATCGCCGTTAGCAGTGTTCCAAATGTTAACTGTGGATATGGCTCGTAAGATATTTTAGGTGCTCCGAAATGCAACTCTACCAAAGGTTGCCAGCGCTCCAAATCCAAACTGGGATCGGCTAGCAGTGATAGTAAATCCGGACTAAAGAATAAAAGGCACAGAGTTGCCATGTGAAGAACTTCTAGTATTCTGTAAAAAGAAATAAAATTCGTTATAAAAAAAGTAAAGTAAGCACTTTTCTTCTTTATTAAAAATAATAAGTAAAAAAGTCTCTGACCTGTGCAAAAGAGAAGGTGTTTGAATTATGGTTTCATCACCTGACTGAATCATGGAGTCGGACGAACGGCGCGAGCGCAACATATACGTCACACATTGGTATAAGCATGCACTAATGCTACGCTGTAATGTAAAAAATATTATATAATATATAAACTTGATTCTAATAGTAAAATAACAATACGGAAAATACTATAAGGATCTTCTCGAAAAGTTATATGTACGAGATTATGCAAACGAAGATTAACTAAGACTGGTGTCTAAGAGATACACTACATACACTATTCCATAACACTTTAGAAATAGAAAATATGATTTAAAAAATACATTCAATCCTTGAGGATGAAACTAGTGATGGTCGTATATAAAAGTTTGAAAAGAATACTTACCATTATACCTATTAAGGAATTCATATTTTGGATTCGCCACCTGGCTTCAAACTTCACTAACTGTACGATCAGGTTCAGAGTAGATGCGCAAAGGTTCAGAGCGTCAATATTGTAGACTTGGCGTGGCATCATCACAGCTTCCACGAGATGGTCTAAATGAACTCCGACGAAGGTAATGGCATCACTAGCGAAGAATTGACCGTGCTTCATTACCATCATGGAAATGAAATCTAAGCTGTAACCGTATACACGCCACCACTCTTGAGGCTTCCATGTCGAAAAGTCATTGCAACCGTTAGTGCTCGTGTCTATTTTCGGAGGCAACAACTGCAACCATAGGAACTGATCCACATCGCTCATTAGCAGGTCTTTTGAAAACGGACCTCTCGCATACGCAGTCAGACATCTCAAAGTTGCTAGTGATGTGTGATAATGGCGACGATTTTGCAGACACGCTTGAAGGCAACATAACAGTTTATTGATGAATTTTGTTGATTGGAACCACTGAGATAGTCCTGAAAATGTGTCGTACAGATCCAAACATTGTTCGAGCATGGCGAGCGATAAGACTATCGGTGGTATTTCTTCTTGCCCGTTTCCATTTGGTTTCTCTTCAACCTTCACATCTTTGCTGATATTGTCAAGTAATTTTTCCAATTCCAAACTGTTTATATTAGTAACCGATCGAATAATACTTTGAGCTGTTACGGTGCTCGCTTTTATTTCGTAATCCAAACTGCTTATAGCCACTGTGCCTATAGAGAGGATCGATCTAATGGCTCGTGGGTGCAAATACTCATACACTATTGCAGTATTGCTTAGCAGACTATCTATTTGCTTGGCGCTCACCTTACGATTGTCAAAGCAATCATCTTTCCAATTAGATAGCATTATAACGTATAGTTCAGCCAGTATAACGACTAATCTGCCGTCTTTAAGTTCATCCAATTCGGCCAGCAGTGCTGATAAACAAGGTGCGACCATCTTCGCCTTATGCGCGATATTCAAGCTAATGGGTAAGTATCTGCAAAAGATTGTAGTGAAATCTTTCCATGAGGTGAGCAGACCTAGCCATACTGGGACTTTGTCAGAGACATTCTCACCATCGACTCTACCTTGGAATGAGAAAATGTAATCGATCCACTTATCCAAATGTTTTTTATTGATATCGAAAAACTGTTCTAGCATTTCTTTTAGTTCTGAATCAGTCTTGTCTCTCGATAGAAACAGTTCAATGCCGAGAACGTTGAATATTTGGGCGTATGTCCGTAGTTCCGGTTGTATTACGTTAAAGAGAGGACTTGTCATATGCTCCCAAAATTTTGAGTTTTCTCGTAATCTGTTTACTAAAATTTGCATGTTGTTCTTCCACAGTGCGTGGAACAGAGCCATTATGCTCGCCAGCAATGGGCTGTGAAGCAACTTAGGATCCTAAAACATTCGATTTTGTTTATCAAATACATGGTTCTGAAACAGTGACACACTTTTATTATGTACTAGAAACATAATAAGAGTAGTCATTAATTTATGTTTGGCTTAAGGAACAGACCTAGTTAAGGTGGCTTAGTTGAGATATTCATAGGTTTATACATATTTTAGCTTTTGCAAAAAAAATTACATACAAATATATTGAGAAAATGGATAAGCCAAAAAATAATTTCACTTACAGCTTTAATAGTTCCCAGATAATCAGCCATATACCCCAAGATTCCTTCGAGTGTACCAACACCTTCAGTTTTCTTATCCTTTGGGGCATCTTCTTTAGTTTTTTCATCAGCTTTAGCCTTTTCATGGTTCAGCATGAAGAAAGCTTCTGTAAGGCCTGGCTGCGTGCCGATGCAAGTGGCCACAAACTCTAATATGGCCACTTTCAACTCGGTCGTTTCGTATTCGTCACGAAGTCGATCCAGAAACAGTACGCGTATTTGGTACGCTGTCATGTCAAGAGACGCGAATAACGACATTTGGAAGCCCTTAAATAAAATTGAGGCTGAGTATTAAGCATGAACAGAACGGTTCTGTATTATTCGAGCCATTAATATGTGAAGAAAATATATAGGCTCAGAACCAGAATAAAATATGGATGAATGAAAAAATGGACATTGTGGCTTATGACATTGTTACTCAAAATAATTGTATTTATTATACGACTTTTCCTCTTTTCCTTTTCCTCCTCAACTTTTCCTCCCTTCTAACATCAATATACAGCTATTGATTATTGGCTCTAGATTCAATAGCGTACTAAAATAAACAAATAGACATTCAATCTTATACTTGTGATAGCATTAGCTATGCATCTTTAATCACCTCCGGTCTTATTTGGGGTCTGTTACTCATTGGACGGTAGTGACCACTTCATATCAGGTGGCTTAAATGATCGTTTACTACTATCATTGCAAAAAATATATAACAGTTTCTACTTACATCAGCGAATCTCTTTAAAAGTCTACAACTCAATATGGATAGACTCCTATTGAACGCGTGGTTTATGTAGCTAGTAATTTTAGGAACAACTTTTAATTCGTCTTTTTGCTTGTTCTGCGCAAAAATGAGAAGTTCCAGAGGCGTCACCTCGCTAAGCTTGGTGACCAGATGCTTCTGCCGAAGCACGAACATGATTATTGCGAGACATCGTTGTATGGAACCCGTGTAATGGAAGGCAGTCCCTGATAGCCAATTTGTGTCATCATGCACCAGTCGTTCAAGCCTTTCATTACCTGAAATCAAAATCAGTTACGGAAATATATGCGATGAATTTTACACTTTAATATATATTGAAGTTAGAATACACTTAATCTCAGATAGGGTCAACAATAATTTAAATGGATTACAACCTTAAATTTCCACCTTACGTTGTGTTTGACTTCATAAGCTGGTTGTAGATGATCATAAACGTCAAAGGCCACTTAACGTCGGGTGGGCTGTATACAAGATTGTTACTTCCATCATATTAAACAAGATATTCATAATACAAAAAATCTCACCAATAGATAAAATCTTCAGCAATTCAATTGCGTTTTCCATATGCATTAAGCTGTAAACGCACGTGCTTTTCAACAATATTATGCTCTTATTCAATTTCTTATTCTGTTCTAATACAAGAGTAAGTAGATTTGTGCACCGTTCAATGAGTTTCCGTCGTTGTGTGGTACTGCTGTAGCGCCACTCGCATACATTGGGGAATACTTCCCGGAGAATCAATACAACACCAGGTAAAATAATTTCTAATATGATGCGTTCTTCATTAGACGCCTATAAAAAAAATTGTATTTATTGTTTCTTTAAATGTAAATTTGGTGGTTCATAAAATAATTATCGTTAATTGTTCATTGGCGACTGCGCATTTAGTACGGGCGACTGCACATGTGTGCGCACCAATGAATATTATAAAACAAATTATAATAAATTACATTTTCCGTAATCTTAGTGTTTATATTATTGTACCTTGATCGTATATGTTAGATAGTACAAAAAAGTAGTAATTTGCAATGCCTATAATGGTCTGAATTTTAAAATATCATAACAGTAAAAATAATAACACAGAAAATCATGCATAACTTATTTAATGCTCTAATTCACTACAGATATTAAATAGTAAAGTATTTTTTTACGTTCTGTATTATATTAACTGTTCCAAATCAAAGGTAAAATACGACGTATAATTAAAAATTTTAATTAAAAGTAACGAAACGAATTTACTTGATAAGTTACAAACCTGCATTCATTAAATCAGTATTTGCATTTTTAGATCACAGGAAAAATTGTATGCAATAAACGTATTTGAAGACACTGAACTCCAAAAGGATAGAGAAATAACATACCGTATAAAATGCAGTAAGCATATCCATATATGCTCCCAAAAAATCGTAAGTACCACTTGGTTGCTCTATAGTGACTAGGTAGGAACCCACGGCCGCAGAGTCGAATGACACTCCATTTGCATATTCTATATGCGATAATTGGTGGTTTATTATACGAGGTAAGAGACCTGTGTTTATGAGCCTGAAAGTGTAAGAAATTGGTTTATAAGCTTCAGTATAGAAATTTTAGTATTTTATGTTACAACTGCAACCGTACCTTAAATGAATCTCCTGTGGATATATTGGTATTAGTGCTGTACACACATTAAGACACTCCATTAAAAGGGGAAGTGGAGGGGACTCTGCCCTCATGAATCTCACTAAGACATCGAAAACACCCTCACTAGGACCCACCACACTCTTAGGTATTTCTTTCTGATTTGGTAAATTCATTAAAACACCCTTAAGCACCTTTGTGCCTTCATACACTCTTCCTAAAGTTACATTTAGATCATATTGGTGATGTTGTTTCCGATCCAAACCTTTCTCGATCTCATTGTTAAAGAGTAACCAGTATGAGTATGGTGTTCGGAAGTGTATCATTGTACCATCTTTCTTCTCCATCACAGCCGCTTTTGAACCGGCTTCAATACGATATGAGGGATCCCCCAGAGGATAGTAATCACGTCCTATGATGGCATCATCAGATTGTAAGCCAATCACTGGTACAGCATTTGAATTGTAGATCTCTGTGTAAACTGGTAGGTTTTTTAATTCTGCTATCAGCTGTAAATAATGTAATCTGATCAGTACTTAGTTATTCAAATATGATTAGTATTTCAAAATATGGGTATTTTATTAAGAACTTACATTTATAACACTGGTTTTCCCGGCTTGAGCTAAGCCTGCTGCTAATATTGACAGAGCATTGAAATTATGAGGAAAGTACTCCAAAGCTGTATTCCACAGAGAAACAACACCATATTCTTCATCTTTTTGATGTAGTTCCCAAAATTGTTCAGCCATTTCTGTAGATTTCAGTAGTTCTGAGCAAAGTTGCATAATGCCCGGTTGATGGCTCAGAGTACCATCGCCGTCAAACTTGTCACACAGTTCGTTTAGAAGTCGAAAGATTCGTTTTCTAGCTACCACAGAACATTTGGATCCATCCTGTTAATAAAAGGACATATTAAAAAATTCTGTTGTCTATCTATGTATTTAATACACTGTATAGATTAACTTTTACAGAACTGATTTTCACAGTGCATGATATCAATGGTAATTTTGATTGTATTCTAATATTTGGTACAAAAATTTTTATTTGTTTTCCTAAACATAAATCTTACTAAAATTAAACAGGCAAGTAAAGAGCAAATTTATTTTTACCAAACAAAGCGAAAGTTGAGAAAATATTTACTTGAAAATTAAACAGAACAATCAACCGAATCAAACACTAGATAAGAAGTACTTTAAAAACAGATAAATACTAAACATTTATTTACTTACAGAAAAAACTGGGCTGTTTAGTATTTGTTGAAGGACTTCAAACACTCTCATTCGTAGTGCTGTGTCTCCATATTGTTGATATTGACTTTCAAAATATTTTCTGTGTTGCTCACTCTAAAATAAAGAATTTCACATAATTTTACTATGTTCAACAACATAAATTGTTTCCCCTGTTTTTGCCCATTCCTTGGAGATAAATAAGTGATAAATAATAAAAAACAATGTCAGTCACAATCAGTTCATTTTACCTGCAACATGAACATCATCCATGTAATTAACATTGCACTGTGTGGCGCATTTAATTCCAATTTGCTAAACTCACGTTCTACAATCTCTTTTGTATTCTCTATCCACGATGCTACATCTGGGCTGCAGGATAAAAAACGATTGATTATTGACACTTACTGATAGAAAGTATTACATTACCAGTAGGGTGGTATAGACCAACATATATGTAGAAACATTAGAACTGTCCCTGTATATAAGATCACTGCCAACAAACTGTTCCACAGTTTGGCAGACTATTAATGTTAACATAAATGACTTTTAGAGAAATAAATAACAAAAATTAAAAACATAGTTAACAGGTAAAACTCCAAAACTATTTGAGTTTGATTAAGGTGTTCATGGGCAGCAGTAACCACTTAACATCGGGTACACTACTAGGTTGCTTCTTAAATTTCTTAAAAAAAAAACTATGTATGTATATATAACAAAGTATAGTAAATACATAACAACAGGCACTCACATTTTATTGCTGTCTATTATGATCATAAAGAGGCAAACCTCAGTGAACATTATTTTAAAACAAGCATCCCGATGCCTTCCTTCCAAAAAATCATTATAGCCTTGATTTTTCCCATAATTGTGTTTTCGGAATAGCTTTATTAGGTCATTAAATTCATTCTCTGTAAATGCATCATCATCAGCAATCAGCAACAATGTTTGTAAAATAGCCAATTGTTCTCTTAAATTGGATTCTGCCCATTCTTGCCTTACAGTGTCTATTCCAAATTCACTTTGTATCTTCCTGGGAGGTGGAGCTGTATTCAACAATTTTTCCAACTGATTTATTAGAGATGTTTTTAAGGACTGTATTCCAATTGCATTAATAATAGTACGGAATTGTTCACAGTACTTATTTTTATCATCTGATTTGTATTCAATTATATATTGTAATAGTTTGAGAAGATAAAGTCTTTCAGCAAAATAAAAGCACCAAATATTAGGTACTAGAAATGTTGTTCTGGTGTCCACAAAAGCTACATTTTTAAGAGCATTTGCAGGAGTTCCATATGATATATCACATAAATAATGTTTAACTATGTCCCAAACTTGGAAGCAGTCTACCCCCTGAAAAATAAAAACAGTTCTTTTATCAAAATTATAATTAAAACAAGTCATAGATCAATTGGACCTACTTATGCAAATAGGAACCAATCCACACACATGCCAAAATCATTAAAAATGTTGATGATTTTCAAAAATCATATTTTTATATACATAGAACAAATTATTTTGTGCAATATTGTAAACAGATTTCATTTAAAATAACCTAAAATTTTACAGTATACGAAATTTTGACAAAAATGTACTTTTTCTCAACACTGTCGTTGTGTGGATTGGTTCCTGTTTGCATAAGTAGGTCTAATTGTATTCTACTTTATGGCATACGTAGAAACACATCTATATATGCTCGAAAAACATTAGCCTCCTTCTGACGCAGTTGGGTAAAAATAGCTGATATATAAACCTAATAATAAATATTAGTATATTTATTTGTCCTGTTAGAATATAATTAACACCTAAGATTTGTTGGTCTGGAGCATATTTGTGCAAGATTCTTACGTAATTTACCCGTACTTATAAATAAGATTGAAGTGTCTGTTTGTAATATCAAAATAAATACTTACTTAAATGCGTGCGAAACTTATACGATACTTATAATAAAACAAATTTTAATTAGATTTTTCTCTGTCTGCCTGTTTGTATCTGTCTGTTTGTATGTGGTAATCGCCGAAAAGGTTGCATGAATTTTCACGGGACTTTCACTGGCAGACAGGTCATTTTATAACGAGATAGACTTATTTTATTTAAGAAAATGTTTTAAGGTTCGGCGAAATAATAAACCAATAAAATTGGAGCGAGCGGTACATTTTATCAAAACTTTTGAAGTTATAAATTTTCAGTAAGTTTTATGTCATGATATATTTTTAAAAACTCGAGTATTTAAGATTCGTCTTTCATGTATGCCAAGAAACCTTACAGTCGAGCTAGAAGGTGTGGCGCATTACGTTCGAATAGTTTAACTATACCTACTCACAAAAAACTGAGCTACATCGGCTATGTTGGTAGAGAAAAGGTGGAACTCTTTAAGGTTCGACTCCGGCGGCACCACCGCCACATCTACTTCTGCGTAACTAACAGCAGTGTTAGGCGCTGCTGTCTTCTGGTTTGAAGGGTGTGATAGACGATAGGGTGTGAAGACTGACTTATTCGAGGCATTTCAACTTAGTCCTTAGGGGTAGCAATGCATCTGTGGTCGACCCCAGGTGGGATTCTAGTTTTATCTGGGGTAGATTACAAATGTCCATGGGCGGTGGTTGCCACTTACCATCAGATGGACTGCATGCTCGTTTGCAACTCATCATATATAAAAAAAGAAAACTAACACACAAAATATGATGTAGATGCCTACTGAAATAAACGCTCGGAGGTATCAAGCATGTACTTCATCCAATGGTAAGCGACCTCCATATAGGATTAGAATCCCAAATTAGTCTTCAGAGCGGAAATGAAAGAAAATTCAAAAGTCTTCAGAGAAATGTAGGCTCGCTACTCTTGGGAACGAAGTTGGAATGCCACTTATTAGACACTTATAAGAGTGTCTTTCTTTTACTATATCTTTCTAATCAGAACAATATTCAACAATGCTAATAAAGCAGAAATATACCTTATTAAAAGTTAACTCTAAAATTTTATTTCATTACATAATTTTTCAAGACATATTAATTTATTTGTTCAACATTTTATATACACACCATAGGGACGAGACAAAAGAATATATAGAATTAGTATTTTTTTTATATGATTGAGTAGCAAACGAGCATGCAGCGCACCTGATGGTAATAAGTGGCAACTGCCGCCCATAGACATTGTGATCCACCCCAGATAAGACCAGAATCCCAACTGAAGTCGACCACAGATGCGTTGCTACCCTTGAAGACTAAGTTGGAATG
>DWRA01002945.1:0-12906 GCA_018250295.1 Spathilepia clonius
GAATTCCCTATGTCGTGAGTGCGTAAGCACACACAAACACTCAAACCCAGAAAAGAAATCTAAATTTATCGTTTAGATATATGTCTGGCCGGAGATCGAACCCAGAACCCCGGGCTAATTTGAGACATTGCTAGCTTGTTAGTGATTTTGGTTTTTGAGAAATTTATGTTGTTTCAACTGACCTTTGTTTCAACTCTCCTCCGTCTCCCCTACAAATTTGTACTATAAACAAACGCTCAACGATAGACTAAAACTGCTTGGCTGTAGCCTAACTACACATTTATTAACTTATAAAACACTAACAAGCTGTGTCCATAAAATGTTCCTGTTATGTTACGGAGCTCTATAATGAAAAATCAATAAAAATGCTATAATCTTACTATATACTATTCTAACGTAAAGGTAACGGTCGTATATCCTAAAAAATCCGAATCCGTAAACGAATCTGATATAAAAGTTCCGAATGATTTCGGATAAGCGGAGTCCAAATGAAAAACAGATACAGTAGCAGAGTTCCTTTATAAGTAATGGCAAATTATTATATAAATGTGTTTTCTTTACCTTACAATTTCTGAAAAATCCGTAACTATAACTGTCGGATAATCTGTAATAAATCCATATCCATAACATCCTAAACCGATATAATATTTTTTATATATCCCTAAATGAGATTTGACATCTATAACATGCCTATTACCTAGGTAAAATAATGAATGAAAGGTTTTAGAAAATTTCGTCACTTTTTAGGCCAGGATTGAATTGTTGGTTACCCTACCGATATTATGAATCAATACTCAAATTAGTACGGATTGTGGCAAAGGTATTAAATTTAATAGAAGTATCATAAGCTCATTTACTCCACCTGATGTTAATTCTCACTATGTTTACGTACATGTTTTTATACATTAACAACCTGTGCCCCGCGGTTTCACCTGCATTTAAATACATGACATAAATATTACAGAAATTTTATACCTTTAACAGTTTTAACAAAGTCGGACCGGCGCGGAATTAACAGAACCCTAAAAAATTTTCTAAAATAAATGTAGCCTAAGTTACCCCTTACAACACCTATATCTCTATGCCCGTGAGAATCGGCCTAGACTTTCAGATAAGCCCAAACAGATAGACAGATTGACAAAATATTCATAATTGTTAGGTATAAGCATGGTCTTTACTCTTATATTCGTTTAGTACAAAACCAATTATTTTAATATTACAAACAGACACTTTTTTTTAATTTAATGGGTTAAAAATACGTAGGTACCGCGCTGGTCGACCTTGGTAGAGACTGATGACCACCAGTGGCTTTTCACTAGCGTTTCCGTGCTTCGAAGGGCAAGATAAACCGCCGGCCCCGGTTCTCATTATTAAAAAGCAATTAAAATCTGTCACAGTCCCTATAGACTTTGAAAACATCCAGACTAGTAGACCTTCACTGAAGCTTCCTTCCTTCATAACCTCCATAAGCCTCCTTACACCACATATCTAATTTTACTAATTCGCATTTGTACCACTTACCATTTATACAACATTTGCTTACCAAAGATTGAAATTGATTAAATGTAGAATTGCATTGTGTACTGTTTTTCAGCCAAAGATCATAAAATTAGATTGATTGATCAATAATAATAGGGTTTTATGAAATACGCTCAAAATTCTAGTTTTTAAATAGGACCAATGTCCAACAGTTTCAGCCAAATTTCAAAAGTAGTTAATGAGCATAAAATCCGCATGATGTTAAATGGTCACTATAGTTTAAAGACTATTTAAAATTAAATCCAAATACGGTCGGAGTCCTACTTGATTGAAATTCATCTGAAGTAGTTTTACTCAAAGTGGCATTTACGTACCCCTTTCGTAAGTTAGTTAAAAAAAATTACGTAGTAGTTATTACTTAGCTGACACAATCAAAGTAAATTTCGTCTTAAAATCGCGTCAACTCGTGACGAGAAACATTCACCAGATTTATTAGTAACACATATATATTGCTCTTTTCTAAGACACATTGCTAAAACACCTTATTTTGTGTTACTATTGCTAGTTTGAAAGGGGTCGCTATGAATTTCAAATCTAAGAGGGTAAGAGTACTTTGAGAAACTCTGATCTTATCAAAGGAATAACACGATGCAAGTCAATACACTTTGTCACGCACTTCAATCCAATACAGAATTCTACACATTGATGTCAAATAAAGTAAAATTTTACGAATATTTTTATTACAGTTCTGAATGTAATGAAAGTAATGCCGCAAAGTAACTATTAGAAATGCTACTAGTTAATTTTACGTAATAGTTATATTAATACTAACTATTTATAGATAATGTCGGCAACAAATGCATTAATTGGGGTTATAAATTAAAGTAAAGTAACTTAAATCTCACCGGTAATTAAGTTGGTATCAAAATAAAGCTTCACAATCATAAGAAAATTGACCGTAACGCTAACATTTATTTTTAGAGATTCACTGGAAATAATAGAGATGAAACATGTGCTAAAATTGCATTATATCGTGAACTACCCAATATGATGTATTTTGAATGTAAATCCGTAAAATTCTCCCTGAACTTCACGCACGCTTTGATTAAAGCATTTAAAAAATCACTCCAATGTTTTACAAATACAACTCAACATTATTAGTAACCACACAATTAATTTAACAGTACTACGCTAGCTTTACCGAAACATTTAAAACCACTCACCCTTTCCTTTGGCAAGGCGAAGGTACACGCACACAACAGTAGCAAGATCGGCAGCGTCGACGCCATCCCTAGGAACCGTCTCGGATTTGTTACAAAAACACAAATGCGACGTGAAAACGCGTGGCGAGCGCGGCGACGGAGCGTAACAGAGTGTCGGAGGCTGTCGGGAACGCAGATATATAAGTAGGTTGGAGGCCTGTCGAGTTATACTACGACACCGAATAGTTTTCCAAATAAAATTACGACGTACATATTTACCACTACTACGGCCGGATAACGGACAATTTATCGCTTTTATTATTTGTCGCGCGAATCGAATGACATGAATGAATACGCCTATCGTACGCCGCCGATACGCACGCGGTCATAGCAAACATGTTGTTGTTGTTATTGTACGCGCTAATTAAGCGATTGTCTTTCATTTCAATGAATTGTAACGTTTCAAGATCAATCGGAATCATAATTGTGCTTTTAAATTTTTCCGCGACGCTTTTTCGCGTTCTCTCTTCGCGAAAATGTATTTACCTACGAGTATTACGTTTTATTCTCAAAAGGATTTTCCTAGCATCTTAATTTGATTTGCTTGCGTTTTTTTTAGTTTCAGTATTAATAGATATCCACCTAAGTTTTTTATTAAAGACGCGTCGCATAATCGGTAAAAATAAGAATTTTTAATGATAAATGATGAAACACGTAGTCTGAATACTTTACTACCCTCCTCTCTTTCAATATGTCAAAACTACGTTTTAAAAGCGTACAAAACAACGTCTGGAGAAAATGAACACAACTGAAGTTTCACAATAATAGTTTTAGAATAACAGTAGTACAGATATCTATGTAAAGACATAATTCTTATAATTTGCACTTTCCCTCTAAATCAAAGAGCAATGTAATAGGGGAAGTACAAATACTTTCAGTGAACATAGATAAAAGCCACGTAAGAAGTTATACTTCTTTACCGTATTTAATTTAAAAAAAGAAACAAGAGTCCATACACCATTATTAATATTATTACGTAACGATCATACAGTATTAAATACGTAAGAAATAAAATGTTCTGCAAAACTTGTAATATTATTAGCCAACGTCACGATGTCAATTTTATGTCGACTTTGTAACAAAAACTGCAGCATTATTCCCAAAAGGCCAAAAAGGGACTCCTTAGAACGTCGATAATAGTAAAATAACCGTTATTTGTATTGTATCGTAAAAACAAGCACATGACCTTCAAAAACGTACTTATTATGACATTACAAGCGTACACTTCTATTAATTTGGTTGTAAAGATAACGTGACCAAATTAATGTGCGCTTAGAATCAATTAGTGTGGGAACGCCCGCCCTCTGCGCTCTGAGGGCCTGACGTCTCGCGCGCCCTAGTTGCATCATCCTTTGCGTCTAGGGTTGCCAGCGGCCACCCATACAATAATGTAAATGTGTTATGTTAAATGAAGAGCATATTTAAGCTCACGATAATTGATACTCACAGGTGAATAAATTAAAGACGACAAGACAAAAACGCGAAGAAAATGTAAAAATTTATTTTATTTATAAATTTATTTTTATTTTTAAAATTTGTTCATCATAGTATTAACGACAATTATATCAAAACGGTCATTTGTTTTTAATAAAATTCACACATTTAACATAGGCCGTGGGCGCGCTTAATGTTCGTGAATAATGTATTTTATTGGATAATTCTATCAAAAAGTAATATGATAATAAATATTTTTAAACATATTTACAACGATATTTGAATACTGAACACTCTCCTGAAATATGTCCCTTGATTATTGAACACTCTCTCTACATAGGGACGTAATAAGGTACGAAAAATATCATGTCATCGGTAGTTCAGGTGTTATGCGCCTACTAACCATTGCTTCTTAAGTGTATATAACTAGTGGCTTCTAATATTTAGAAATAGATATATCAGTATCAGTATTACACGATATATCGATATATACGATTATTACTATTTTTTTTTTATAAAGTACCATGTTTTTGAAATGCGATATTTCTTAACAAGAAGTTAGCAGCCCTATTCACGTTCCGACGCCGAAGCCCTGAGGAAGCAATAAAATCTTTTTACGTCATCCCCGTGTTTTACTATCACAATTTTAGCCTCCTATTCATAAAATTCCGGTCGAGTTCGATTCGAACTCGTAAAAGGTCAATAAAAGTTACGAGTTAACAATTTTGACCTCACGTCAATAATATCTGATTTAACAATTTTCTAATAATATGTAATCTATACGAATAAATAAAATCGAAGTGTTTGTTTGTAATGTAAAATAACAGTTTTTTACGAAAGTATATACTGTACTTATACCTGAATAATTGTTTATTAAGATTTTTGGCTGTCTGTTCGTATGAGCTAGTAAACGGCTGGATCGATTTTCACGGAATGATCACTGGCAGATAGTTGATGTTATAAGGAGTAACATACAAGGAGTAGTTTTATTTTAGGATATGTATTATTTTTTCATTTTATAAAAAATTGTTGAAGCTATCTTTCATTTATATGTTGTCATGTCACATTTTTAAAGTCGATGAAATTTTCCACCACTAATACGTTACTGCTAATTTAGATTTAAAGGTAGTAGAACATGTATTTCGAATCCGGCAGCACCATATCCACACCTCGTTCTGCCTAATTGTTATTAATCAATGTTAAACGTATTCTATTTTTGGGTGCGGTAAAAGACACATACTCATCCGAAGCGTCTAAGCTTAGTTCTCAAGGGTAGCAACGCATGTGACCGATGTCACGTAGCACTAATATGAGGTTGATTACAGTTGCCCATCAGGTAGACTGCATGCTCGTTTGTCACTGTCATCGTATAAAAGTACACTAGACTTAAATAAGTCAAATCGCATTCAAAGATACCTATTGTAAGGGCTTTTAAATTAATATGATATATTTTGTAATTTTTTAATTGTTTTATGGTGAGTAGCAGTCTGACGAGTAACTACAAAAAAGAAGAATATTGTTTTGGAGAATAAGATGTCATATTATGGATTGCCAAAGAAAAGAAGAAAATAATAGTTCGATAGAAATAATACGAATATATTAGAGCTACCATTAGATCTTATCTATCTAAATATATAAAAATCTTTTGCTGTTCGTTAGTCTCGCTAAAACTCGACAACGGCTGGACCGATTTGGCTAATTTTGGCTTTGAATTATTTGTAGAAGTCCAGTGAAGGTTTAAAAGGTGAGTAAATATAACAAAAGTGCTTGGAATATTGTAAAATCAATTTGTTTTCCGATACAAATAGTTTCTACGTTTGTCAAGTAGCTGCCGTTCACAATTTAGTTATTTAACTTTGACACATTATTTAATTCTAAAGCGATACGATTATAGTCAACTAGTATTATATAAAATAGTCTTACAGGAATTATGAGATGTGTAATCTAATATAACATTAGTAACTTTGCTGAATACAAATCGCTATTGGTCGAAATCCGATATGCATGCGACGCTGTGTATATACTATGAGTCTATGATATGACTAAGATATGGTTTAAAGTTCGGATCACGCCACATTGTTATCTAGCGATGATTCACACGCCGGGAACTATTTCGACACAGCAAGATAAGTTTAATTAAATTATTTTTACGTTTGTCGACTAGAAGGATAACGACTTCTAAGTAAAACGAGTATGTATTTAGTTATGAAATAGTTCTTAGTAATTATCAATCTGTGCACCGATATGGTTATAAATTTTCAGCTTCTCACACGGCTTTTTGTCTGGCGTTCGAGTCCCCGGTAAATAAGACTTGTAATGAATACCTTTGTTCTGTATTCATTTTTTATATGATGGAGTAGCAAACGGACATGCAGTCCATCTGATGGTAAGTGGCAATTGCCGCCCATGGACATTTGTGATCCACACCAGATAGAACTAAAATCCTACCTGAGGTCGACCACAGATGCGTTGCTACCCCAGAGGACTAAATTGGAATGCCTCAATACGTTAGTCTCCCTTACCACACCAGAAGCCAACAGCGCTTAACACTGCTGTTATTAGGTAGAAATAGGTGTGGCGTTGGTGAAGCCGGAGTCGAACTACAATGGGTTCTACCACCTTGAACTCTCTTTCATTTAACTTTAACACAATAATAGTCAATTATGGTTTCCGTGCACAAACCACATAGTTATGATTGAAGCGTGCATACCCCAAGATTTGTATAGGCTGTATATAGAAATAAAATTCAATTTTCTACCTACTTTCGTGCTCCGAAGAATACGAAAGACACTTTAAACTATAGTTCCTAGTTGTAAACAGTTTAAAGACTGATATTATCGCGGAAATGACAGATTTAAATGTGCAACGGCTACACATAATAAACAGTGAATATTTGAATCGAGTGGCAGGAATCATGGTGACGACAAAACTGCGGTGATGAGGACCTTTAACGAGTACTAGTAGTAGATTAACCTACCCCTAGTAGCGAATTAGGCGTAGGTTAATTTATTATATGGGTTCCATATAACGTCACCCACTTTATCATTAACTACTAGTAGTTAATGATACACGGAAATGAAATACGGAAACTCGGACATTTTAAGTCTTCTAATAAACACAACTCAATTTTACAAGAATAGTCTAAAATTAAGACTCAGTTGTGGATTCATTGCAGTCTTAGTACTCGGGTCCAAATCATATCCTTATATTATCATCATCATCTTCATCATCCTTATCAATCGTGTAAGGAAGCTATTACTCGAGCATATACCGGCAACCTTGACCGACGGTCTCAGACTACCGCGAACCGTCGCCGGCGATTGTTTTGTCATCGGTCGTAGTCGATGGTCAATAACCACTTGCACCGTCTGTCGTTAGCGACTGGCGACGACTGCCGTGATTAGGTGAAAATAAAAAGTATTTCTAATTAAACTTATAGGACTGAGACTTAGATCATTAAGCCGCATCGAATTTGGCACTATTCATGATTTACATAAATACGAATTAAACTTTGTAATGAATATTATTTTTGTAGAAGTGGAAACAAACAAAATAACATACTCATTTAAATTCACTTTATTTCATTCAGAAGGTATTTACATAGTCGTTACTTAAATCAACTTATAAGCCTACGCGATCGGCAAGATTGTCGAGTATCTTACTTATTTCATTGGTCATAATTTGATAATTTCATTTGGATTATCTCATTATCAAGAGTAAAATACCGTGCCTACTTCTGTTCCTTAAAACTAGCGATGATACAAGATTTAAAAACTTACAACAATTCGATAGCTTGGTTGACTGAGCTGTACCCTTGGTATGAGTTTTTTACGTTTAGCGACTCGATCGTCGTTAACGAGTTGGCCCATACTTCTTCAATCTTTAGTCCCGATGCGTTCCATAGAGGGGCGCTACTAGGAGAAGTATGGGCCAACTAGTTAACGACGATCGAGTCGTTAAACGTAAAAAACTCATAGTAAGGGTCCTGGACAGATTAGCTGACAGGAAAAACCAAGAATGATAACCACGTTGCTATCAGTTGCATTGGCATATTGATAATTTCCATTTACATTTCTAATGAATGATCAAAGAACATTATAGGTATAATAAATTACAAATCTAAACACTATACATAGGAACCTTATAAAAAAAACAATTGCCTCAAATGGCGTAGTAAAATAAAGGTTAATAGAACCCCTTAATTATTTGGTAAAATTTTAAAACAATAAAAAGAACTACATTTATTTTTAAGCAAAAACAACTAGAGTTACAACCATATCGTTGTTCTTATAGAGTGAGTATCAGAAAAATAAAGTTAGTACAAACAATAACATTTACTTAGGGCGACAAATATATCAAAATATTATATAATCTGTCCAAAATCGGAAGTTTGATATGTATATGCCTAATTAAAGTTTCTCATTAATATACATATAAAAATCACTCTGTTTTACTTGAATTGCAAAATTAAAATCTAACACTGCCAATGGAAATAAACATTTTTTGGAATAAACAATTGTTAACAAACAATAATCTGACAATAAATCATTCTTTGTCTTATCTGTGACTTAATCTGTGTATGTGATTACTTCATGGCTATCTACAAAGTGTATTTTTAGAAATATTTTATGGAGATATAAACATTTTGAGTACATGTTGCCCTTGGAGGACGGCATATAAGCTTTATAATATAAGTATAATGATACAAAAAAATCAACAAAAGTAAATAGTAATCTTATTTAAGTTACATTCAAAAGGCTGACAAACTGATTATTCAATCATAGTAGTTTATGATAGTGAAATATATACCTATTATGATAATTTCATACTATTATTATATCAATAATATTATTTTAATTATACAATAGGATAGGCTTTTTAAAAGTAACTATATCTTGTCTGATGTTATTAATTTAGTGTTAATCAAATTAGAGATCCACCATCCGTCTATAACTATTAAATATGTATGTATCACTCCGACTTCACACAACTGAAATATACATGCCATAAGTCTTCACATTATTGTGGCCTAAAATTCAACAATAAACTAGAGATATTAAAAAAACAGTTTACAGGCTAAAAAAATGGAAAAAATTTAGCATACACATTACCCCACACTTCAATGAAATTAGACAAAATCTCCATCCTGTTTTTGATCAAAATGCCTTCAAATTTTCATAAATGACGATAGTAATTTTTCTGGTCAAGCATTTCTTTAGACATATTTGATGAATTTACATATTTTAATAAATTTGCTTCACAAATGTCATTTGATTTTACATAAACATATGTATATATCTTCTTCAATAAATCAACAAAAAAATAACTCCCAAATACAGATATCATATTAATAAAATAAATAAACCAATTTTCTAATAAAATATACTTATACCTAATTGAATGCTTGAATATTCAACAAAATCTCGAACTCAATAGAAAATAAACTTATCTACATTATCAGTGTCCTTGGAGTGACAGTTGGAGTGCTTTTTTTTTTTTGTAAATTAATTTATGAGTGGTTCGGTAACAACCAGAAATGCGTATGTAAATTGCTTGAATCAAATAACCGAGAGTCAAGTTTTTAAAACTATAACCTGTTTAAGAAAAAACAGCAATACACGAGTTAGTTACCTTATCTAAATAATTGTCTTAAATTCAGTAGTGTTACAAACAAGGTGGAGGCAAAGGCATGTCTATCATCTTGCATATTTGTAGAAGGAAGTTCTTCAATATGGCTGCCTGGTTGTCTTTGGAACCATTAATCGTAATTGTTGGAATAAAGTGAGGTTTCAATATATTTGTATCGTCACCATGTTTCTTCAGCAAAGCTGAGCCACGTTCATTAACACTGCAATTACTTATCGGTTCTGGATTTACTTTCATTTTTTTTGCACACTGAAACAAACAAAACAATTGTTTTTACTTTTTTATGTATTACTTACTACTTATAATCCAGAAGTAGCAAACAAACATGCATTCCACCTGATGGTAAGTGGTTACTACCCATGGCCTTTTTTTATATATAATGGAGTAGCAAACGAACATGCAGTCCACCTGATGGTAAATGACAACTGCCGCCCATGGACATTTGTGATCCATTCCAGATAAGACCAGCATCCCAACTGAAGTCAATCACAGATGCATTGCTACCCCTGAGGACTGAGTTGGAATGCCACATTAAGTTTATCTCTCTTACCACACCCTTCAAACCAGATGACAACATCGCTTAACACTGCTGTTATTAGACAGAAATAAGTGTGGCGGTGGTGCCACTGTTAATTTAATCCGTTAAAAAGCGTCAGGTACAAAACAGGTATTCTATTTGATTATTGGTCATGGATGTGTTGTTATTTCTGATCCTATTCGCCTCATAAGTAAGTCAGCCAATATTGAAGATTTACATTAAATGTAAATAAAAATAACAACATCAACTATTCCATGTATGTTTTGAGTTTATAAAAAGCTATACTTCTTGAGGGTGAAATTTTATATACATAATTGTCACGGTTGTAATAAAAATGATCATAAAATATTCTACTATAATTATAGTTATTGACGATTATGGTTGCTAAGCGTAGATTAATTTCTAACAGCATTGTACTACATTTCAACTCATATTCTATAAGTACTTTAAAAAAAATACAGTAAATAAATAGTAACTATATTATTTTTATGGTTGAAGTAGGAAACGAGCACACAGTCTACCTGATAATAAGTGGTCATCACAACAAATAGACGTCTATAATCAAATCCATATAGAACAGAGATTTTATCTGAAATCAATCACAAATATATTGCTGCTCTTGAGGACTGTTATAGTCGTTCTATAACTAAGTTAGCCAGTAGCAATAAGTTAATGAAACACCTTGAACCAACATTACATTTGAAACATCTTTTAAAGAAAAAAAAGGAAGTTCAAACTTACCCTTGCGAGTGCTTTATCGGCATCCATATTGTCAACAATCATACATTCAGCAAACTGCACAGATTTCACCATATCACCGATAATGTCAATAGAGCATGCATGAATTTTGTTTGCATAGCACTCCTCTTCCCCGTGTTGGCACTTGAAATAATACTGTCCATTTACCTCTTCAGTCTGTAACACAAATAACATATTACGAATCACTTCACATGTAAAACAAAATTGAGACAAAATAAATCATGTTTTTGTTTAAACTAAATTTAAGAAAAAAAAATATATTTGTTACTGTAAGAACTTTTGAATCAATACATTGAGAACCTTAGAGTTATAAGGGAAATAACTGTTTCAATTTTTTAGCTTGTTAATCCTTATAAACTTAAGGACGTCTAAAATAGTCTACCACAGGCCTACCAACTTGATCATCAAGGGCAGAACCCTTGATGATCAAGTTGGTAGGCCTCGGATAAGTATATCTCCCTTACCACACCCTTCAAACCAGAATACAGTAGCGTTTTTTTTTTATATGATGGAGTAGCAAATGCGCATGCAGTCCACCTGATGGTAAGTGGCAACTGCCGCCCATGGACATTTGTGATCCACCCCAGATAACCAGCATCCCAACTGAAGTCAACCACAGATACGTTGCTACCCCCTAAGGACTAAGTTGGAATGCCTCATTAAGTTTATCTCTCTTACCACACCCTTCAAACCAGAATACAGCAGTGCTTAACTCTGCTGTTATTAGGCAGAAATAAGTGTGGCACTAATGCTACTAGAGTTGAACAGCAAAAGGTTCTACCTTCATATTGTTATAATTATACTTACACTAGCTTTCCCATAAGGAACTAATGTTACATTGATAAATTCTGACAACTTCTCAGTCACTGGTCTCAGATGTTTGATAAAGAAGTATTTGGAATCGGGGCACAAGGCCTCGTAATACACTCTCACTTTTAACTTATCCACTTTGTGTTTATTGAATTTGTCGTCTTCTAATTCTACTATGTCTCCCTGAAAACAATAATTTTGTACTTTTAGTAGATGTTATTTATGATGAGTAGATGTATGGATTCCTAAAGGAATAATTGTATGGATAATTAATATGATTTTCCAGTTATCCTGTGATTTATCTCAGCAAAGATATTTTTATCATTACTTACAAAACTATTTACCTTCAACAAATCTCTCTAAAATCTAATCTGTGTAAAAAAACTCAAGAAGTATTTATATGAGATGTATTTTATATAAACTTCTTCAGAAGGAACAAAGAAAACTATACAGTATTAATTTAAATAGAAGTAATTTAACTAATACTTTACTTATATACAAATTGTGTACTTACCACTGATAATTTTTGTTCTGGAATAGGAGGAGTATTGAACAGCCGGTAAAGCTGCCACATAATCAACCCCAACAACACCAAAACTCCTAATTTAAATTTATTAAAAGTATAAAAAGCCATATTGTAGCTTTTTAAATAAATTAATAATATGAGCAAAAATCACAATATTCAATATTGGACATAAATTACAAAGTAATGTCCAGTGGATGATTGAGTATGTATTATTTACAAATGCATTTTATACACTAATTGATATGGTCAGGAAGTCTGCATCAGTGCTATTTAGAAATTAAACGCAAGTACACTGCATCTAAGTGTTCACGCCAAAATTTTAATAGATGTTTTATTTACAACTTCAAGACTTTAGCTTTCTTAGAAGATATAATATAATGTAGGTACTGTAATACAATTGAAATCTGTGTGCGTGATTTTTACTTTTTTTTTTTTTTTTTTTTTTTTTTTTT
>DWRA01002946.1:0-12904 GCA_018250295.1 Spathilepia clonius
CGAGGATTTCCCTGACATATAGCAGACGTTTAAAGGAGTAACTTAGTGTACTTTATTGAAGAAAAAGTTTAAGAGTACGACGTAAGATACGTAAAACTCATTAAACAACGATAGCTACCTAATAACCACGCGTTTTTACTCCCATTATGTTAAAAATGTCACGTAATCCAAATGGCTTGAAGTATTTGAACATATGATGTGTTGTTGGATTCGTGTCAATTGTAAAAGTGATATAGACTATATATATAATGGAGTAGCAAACAAGCATGCAGCCCACCTGATGGTAAGTGGCAACTGCCGCCCACGAATATTTATCTCCCTTACCACACCCTTTAAACCAGAACACAGAAGCGCTCAACACTGCTGTTATTATCCAGAAATAAGTGAGGCGGTGGTGCCGCCGGAGTCGAACTACAAAGGGTTCTACCACCTTTAAATTTTTAACCAGTCTGTTTTTTTACTTTTATAACAATTACTAGTTATACAATAGCAATATAAACTTGATAACGACTGACAAGTAAAAAGTAAAAATAATTTTACCTAAGCACTCAGTTTAAATTTCGTTCAGATCAATATTATATTATACTGTTAATTTACATGTTAGCAAAAAATGACTTCCACTTATATTAATCGTGTTATTGCCAATAGCATAACACATGTAAAATTGACCGTACATATTGAATCACCCAGTTAATGAGATTGAGCTATAACTTATCATTATACTAGTAAGCAAGTTCATGTTAGATATAATCAATTAGGTACATTTAAAAATGATTTTGACAGCAACATAATGATACTGATATACATGATTAGTATTGAGAGTAGAAATTAATTCAATTACTCAATTTTATTCAATACGCTGTTTTACGCGGGGGTTGGAGAATGTACAATACTAATACGGTGAATACGGAGAATGCTGTTCACATGATGGCTAGTCACTGCTCACTACCGCCAGTGGATTCAAGTACAAATGGAGACCTATACATAATCGGTTATGCGAATGCTTCGTGTGTATTTTCTTTGCCACGCCTTTTAAACGATGTCTCGCGTGGCGAAGTGGTCATCATGCGGGTTCGACAAACGGTGGGTTTTGGGTTCAATCGACGGCCAGCCAGAATTCAAAATGATGAATTTAGATATCTTTTCTGGGTCTGGGCGATTGTGTCTTTGTGTGTGTTTATTACAATGGTGACACAGGATATTTTAGTGCGTTATTTATTTCATAGTAGTGATTGATACTATTGCCATCAGTAAATACTCGCAGTAAAACCGTTAGTAGTTCGTCCCCTTTAAATGTTCGTCTAAAAGCTTATTTATAAGTGTATTTCATTCAGATGAAGCGGCGGGCGGTGCGTACAGCGAGGTGAGGGAGCGGCATGGACCACGCGGTGAAGGCGATGTCGGCGCGCGGGCCGCTCGCGCGGCTGATGGCGCGCCGCCGCTTCGAGTCCGCGGAGCTGGAGGAGCTGTACGCGCGGTACGCGTGCAAGCTGCAGCGGACCTCCGTGGGCTCCGCGCTCGCGTTGTGGGCCGCGCTCGCTGCCGCGCTCGCCGCTGTCGACGCGACGCGCGGGTGGCGTAGAGCGCCGCAAGTGAGTTGCGCAGTTTTTATATAATGTTCTCGTAAAAGTACATACTGTCTGTAGTTTTGTTAGGTCGTTGCGCCTCATTGTTAAAGTAATAAAAGCATCACATACCCATGCAGCCATGTATCAGCTGATTATAATTTGTTATAGCGCAAGTCGCTAGACATCTTTAACCGATTTCAAATAGCATATTAATGCTACTTCAAGTCGATCATAGATGAGTAACTATCTCTGAGCATCCCGATAGAAAGCCTCATGTCTATAGGTATTTTTGCATTATACAATTTTCTAACCGAGATGCAGTAGCTAGAAATCAGCGATACAAGGCAGAAATAAATAGCTAAAAGCAAAATTCATTTGAAAATCACAGATAATTTCATTATTTTTCAATTTGTATAATCGTGTTACGTTTGGTCTGCTTGCCGTAATTAGAGCGAGAGTAGGCACGGCGTACATTTCTTATTGGAATTTCCGCAGTTCACGCACCCTCTGGTGTATTACGCTTATAAGTACTTGGCCTGGATGATTTATAAATAATTATGGCTTTTTTATGAAAAATGGAAATGGAAGGATATTATTAGGGCAGAAAAGTATTAACGATAAGCTTACTTTGCAAATAACAGCGCAGAATTATAGGTTTTAACAGCCAAGGGCTTTGGATTTGAATATTGGCCAGGCATAGATTTCTCACTCAAACTCACTAATACAAGCGCTGTAAATAATTTTACTGACTCTTATTGCCACGTAACAACTGTACAAATAGGGAGTGTAGAGAATCTACGACTTTGTACCATACTGAGTCATTTTCTCTCTGAGGATTACGATGGAACATGGAGTTCAAAATCCTTTCTATTAAGTGTTGTAATTGAATTATACAAATATTCAGTATATTCACGTTTGTGTAATAGGTTGGCGTACTAAGTGCGCACGCGGTGCTTTGTGGCGGTCTGGCGTGGTGGTGCGGGCGTGCGGGGGGCGCGTCGCCGGAGCGGCGGCTGCCCCGCGCGTGCTGGCTGGCTCTCGCCGGCGGTGGTACCGCCCTGGCCGCCACACTCCCCGCCTGGAGTCCCGGCGCGGCGGCAGAGGGCGCCGCGCACGTCGTGTGGGCGGTGTTCGCGGCGTACGCGCTCTTGCCCGTCGGAGCGCCCGTCGCTGCGGCTTTTGGACTGCTTCTGCCCATCGCTCACACCGTAGCAGCTGCTCTTGTCGCCCATCGGTTCCCGTATCATGTCTGGCAACAGGTGAGAACGTAATCCTGAATAATGTATTATCTCTTTCGTTCTTTTCCAATCCAATAGATTTGTCACAACTATGTTTTTCGTTTCTTTCTTTCTTCTCTAGTCCATTACTATGTCACAACTATATTTGTATTTTGACAGTAGTGGTTAAAAATGGTAGATCTGTTTGTGGATCGAGGAGGTTTTCGTGAAGACACTAATGCCACTGCTTCAGTCTTATAATAGCAGTCATAACCCATGTGTTTAGTATGTAGCGTGTACTAAGGCAGGGGCTATCACATAAAGCATTCAAATTTAATCTACAGAGATAACGCAACTGCGACCGACTTTGAGTAGGACTCAAATTCTAATTGGATTTGATTACATACATAATTATCCGCAAGCAGTAATGACAATATATCATTAGTTAAGTGTATGTTAGTTTGTTACTTCGATTACCAAAAAAATCACTCAACTCTGTCAGTACTCTATTTATAAAGGTGAAGTAAAACATATTACATACATTTGAGACATGAAAATGAATCTATAAGGGGTAGTAGCCCATATGTGAACGATCAGTAGGTATTCCAATAGATTTTAAATACAGCTTTAGAAATAGATGTTCATAAGTAGTTTTTATATATGGATAATGTAAAATAGCGGCACGTACCTATTTGTAAATGTCCACTGCAGCCCATGGACGAAATCAAGGATTAGATCAGAGTTCGACCTAAGGTTGACAGAAGTGTTGCTCCCCGTATAGTCTAAGTTAGACCGCCTTGAATAAGTAGGATTCTCTTACCCTTCAAACCAAAATACAGCAGCGCTCAACGATGTTCTTATTAGGCAGAATTAGGTGTAGCAGTGGTATGGGAGTGCGGACTACGAGAGGTTCTATCACCTTTTACTACGGTAATAATAATTACTTATCGTTTGGACACAGGTATTCCCTTTACTACTGAAGTAAAACTAGTGTTAATTTATACCATACACCTATGAGCACTATCGTGTTGCGTCACAAACGTGGATTATCGTGAATTCCTCTGTCTTTTATATTTTTAACCTCTGTGATGTTTCAATGAAAATATACTGTGTCAGAGGTGGACGTGGCCTACATTTTTATCATAAATCATTTCGGGAAAATTCCAAATTGTACCACTAAATTATTGAGCCAAATCGTTCAGGCTATTAGGACAGTAAATGTAATTACTTTATCAATCAACAGTAAAATGAACTCAAATTCGATGAAAACATCATTAATTTTAATAACTGTGCGGCGACTTTCTGTAACTCTTCTGTAACTCAGAGATGGCGCTACAGGTTTTTTGAATCAAGCTATCTATGTTTTCTATATCCTGCATATACACCAGCTCCGAACTGCGATTCTTGGATCCCGAAAATACGAAATACCTAATTATTATCTTTATTATTCTTTAATGCTTATAAAATCATTTTGAACCTAAATAAAATTAACTGTTTAGACCAGTGCTTCTTAACCTGTGATCTGCGGGCCCCTGGGAGTCCGCGCGAGTACGTATATGTATATGGGGGACCTTCGTCTTATCTATAGAAATTTATATAAGAAATTACATGAACCCAAATATTACAAATTTAATTGCATAAAAACATCACGTAATCTTCACACTAATACATTATTGTTTTTTTTATACAAAAGTATTATTTTTTATAATACAAAATGAAAGTGTCCGAAATTTGTTTCTCTTTGTTTTATTAAGGTGTTCTTGAAATTGTGCTTAGTTGTCTAGGGGTCCGTGGGCTAAATAAAGTTAAGAAACGCTGGCCTAAACTACAAAGCATATTATAGTGTAGGTGTTAACATTCCGCTTTGGCTATCGATACTTGACCGAGTAGAAACAAAGGTCGCAGCCTTGCCCTCTTGGCACCGCGGTTGCCACTTGACACAAGGGGCTGTGATGTTTGACGGTATTCGCGATACATTCCTCTATACCCTGGCCTTGTAGATTTACAAAACAAACGCAAATTATGCGCGAACACGAGAAGACGTTGACACCACTAACTGGCGTCTTGCCCTTCGTATGTGTTTTGTATGTTTAACTCTAGTACACATAGCAGAGACGTTTGGCATTCAGAGCAAAAAATGTTCTTCCGTGCCAAAAATCTAAACGCCATATACATATATTAAAGCAGTGTTATGCATGTTTCACGGGCTTATAATCGGTGGATCCTAGGATCAAAGCCCAAGCATGCTCTTTTGATTTTTCGAAGTTATATCCGTATTAGATAAAATTACCACTTGCTATAACAGTGAAGGAAAACAGCGCGAGGATCCTGCACACCTAAGAGTTCTTGCAAAAAAAACGGCAGCGCGGTGGACTATGGCCTAAACCCTTTGAGAGGAGAGCCGTTCCCAGCAGTGGGTCAGTCATGGGTTGACAGCGACGTCCTGGCGTTGCAGGTTACAAAGCAAACGGTAATTATGCGCGAACACGATAAGACGTTGACACCGCTAACTGGCGTCTTGCCCTTCGTATGTGCTTTGTACGTTTAACTCTAGTAAACATTGCTGAGACATTAGGCATTCGGAGCAAAAATTGTTCTCTAATGCCAAAAATCTTGTGTGAAATTCTTAGAGTAAATGGTAAATCTGTACGTGTAAATTCAGGTATCTTTCAACAATATATATCGTATATTCATCTATCTTGAATCTTGAATTTTCACACCACACTATATTCTAAAAATTATAAGAAAAAACATTTATGTCAATATAACAACACACCCTTCATAATATTTTTATGTTTTTTTTTTAGTTTGTAAGTTTAGTTTTTTTTAGTTTGTAAGTATTGTAAAAAGTTTTTAGTATATATTTTAATTATACAGTGAGTTTTTATATTACTAATTTCAATGTTAAAATTTAGATTTTAACAGAGCGTATGCTACAGTCTTAACCAATCTTAATACGCTTCTTTCTCTTAAGCGTTACATTCTTGATAGAGCAGTAGTCTTCATGATTATGGTCCTTGCAGCACGCTTTACGACGCGCCGAAATTCATCTTTGATAGGCGTTCCTAGTGTTCATGGATTGGGGCGTCCACAATTTTTATATACATGAATGGAAGTAGCAAACGAGCATGCAGTTTACCTGATGATATGTGACTACTGCTGCCTGTGAATCTGTAACCATTACCCCAGATAAGATTTTAATCCTCTGAGCTAGTGCACAAATGCGATACTAGCCCTGAAAACTAAGTTGAAACGCCTTGGATTAGTATGTCTCCCTTAACACTGCTGTTATTGGGCAGTAATAGGTGCGGCGGTGGTGCCTCCAAAGTCGAAACACAATGGTTCTACCATCTTGTGTGACTTGTACTATAACCTTAATCTAAAGCCTCGGGTCTTGTGAATGGACATTTTACCCCGTCGTGAAACATTACCAAAGAAAGTAAAAATGACAGAATGAAATGAGAACGAAATCGTTTGGTACCAGATAGATGATTGTTGATCCTCACATTTCAAACTGTCTGAAGGACCTTCAGTTCCCACCTTGACTTCTACTAGGCAATCAGTGTATCACGTGCGGACATTTTAATTTCCTCCAATCTTAGTTTGAGGAAAATAAATTCTTAATTTCAAGGCGATACACTTCTTGCGTGCTCACACGTCGTTACTAAAAGCTATCATTTCTTACGAACATAAAGCAACTGCGCAACAATAAAAATGTAGTCACTCGTTATTTTGTGTACGTTCTAATTTAAGGTGTACTGTGTATTTACCCGACTGCGGAGGGTAATGATTTTCGAGCGTATTTACGTATGTATGTGTTGATGATCATTCTCCCTATATCAGGATCCATCAATTACTGCAGACAACCAATAGTTGAATCCAATTTCCTTTCATAGACGTGCCTATAAGTAAATATAATTTGTGCGTAACTTAGAGTAATCCAATGTATTTGCTTTCTATTTCTATTTGATCTACTTATGTATATCCTTCTATTGTACAGTACTAAATTCTATTCATGCGCCGTACATAAACCCGTCACTCACTAAACATAACTAACTTAAACCAACATTGTCGTCGGACAATACATCTTAATCTCAAATGTATTTGATTTGGACATACAGCCTTATACATACAACCTTAATCACACTTACGTCTTTAGTACTACACGTAATACCTTAAGAACCCATCGCTCTTAAACAAAGAAGATTAAAACACAAGATAATTATGTTGCCGATAATCTATACAAATAAATAAAAATGTCTGTTTGTAATACCAAAACATTTGATCATTTGTTTGATTGACTTAATCATCAATCGGCTCGACCTGTTTTTGAGGGACTGTCACTGGCAGACAGCTGATGTTATAAGGAGTACCTTGGCTAGTTTTTTTTTTAGGATTTTTTTTTAGAGTTCCGTGTAAAAATAAAACAAAATAAATCAACCGCGCGCAGGCGCTTTGCTAGAGCTGTTAACGTTATAAAATTTGGGTAATATTTATTTCATTTATTTTCGTAACGGGTGAAACCGCGGTGCACAGCTAGCAAACAATAAAAAGTAACCTCGACTCCTACAAAGGGCGTACATATTGTGTTTACTCTCGACTTCAATCAAGGTAGCTTAGTGTTTTCTCTTGCCATTTCTATATATACTTGTTCTTCAACCACCGGATCGTTCCATCCATACTAGGAGTTATAACCCAGTTACTCGACCTCCTATATTAGTTCTGTTGCAGTCACCACTAATAAAAAACAACTTTCAATTCAGTTAATACTTTTAATTTCGATTTGTTTTGCAAATACGTTTCCAATAGTTGTTATGCAATTAAGTACAATTATTTAATTTCGATGGAATTACAATTTTGAACTGTTTTACCAAAACATAGGTGTCCGGTCAGACCTGCAATTACAAAGTGTCAAATTGTCAACACTCAAAATAATTAATTGGTGTTTCAGGAATTTAAAATGCTTGTCTTTTATCGTTTACTTGATTTATTTCACTGTATTGCTCTGTGAGATCAACTTTGTCCATATAAGAAATTAATTGTAGACCTCTGAAAGTTTAAAAACTTGGACTGTCTTACAATAACTGAATAATCAAAATCTTATAGATTTATTAAAATATCTTCCTTGAAATAGCTATTTACGTTTCTATTCAACAGTTACATATCTTGTGACTCAATTGAAACAGATTAGTTTTGCATCTGGATTGTGTATTGCGGGATTAGCAGATTCAACAATGAATTAGTACATGTGATTAGTACAGTGAATTAATGTACTGAAGATAACCTGTTTACTCTCACTGAGGAACCTCTGTTATCTCAAATTGTATTGATTTTATCTGTTTCGAATTGTATTTGGATTTATTTTAAAACAGCAGTGTTGTATTTAGCCACTTCATACCCATTGCTTTATATACTCTCTCTGTACTATCGTGTTTATTGAGTAAAGTTTAATTTTCACGGTGTCAGTACCTTTCGTGGTTTTACTCCGAAGCCAATCCTATGTCTGTCTTATAGTAGCGTTGCTTTGTTTTGGTTGAAGTGGTAAAGGAAATAACCGAGGCTTTCTGCCTTAGACGCTAGGAATAACATCGCATCTGTGGTCATCCTCAGTAGAGATCCCATCTCTGTCTGAGGTTAATTATAAGTCTCCACGGGCAGTAGTTACTGTTCACCATTATGTAGACTGCGTGCTCGTTTGCTACTACTGTAATATATGTTTTTTTCATAATTTTATTTTTTGCCCCTACCTTTACTATTAGTATCTACTTTATTTTTAATATCTACGTTATTTTCTGTTTAGTACCTTTGTGCTGTCTCGTACGGAAATTGCACGAGACAGCATCAAAGTTGACGCGATTCTTATCCTATTTTTAGCCCCTTGACTACTGGGGCGTGACTATCAGCCCGTATTAAACTTGCAGACTAAGGCATAGGGGCAAACACCTTGAAGTGACGACGGAAATGGAAGACTTCACTCCCTCGGAATATTATTACGAATATTTCTCGCATGTAAGGATGAACGGTGAGGTTATCAAAATGAATAAAAAGTTTTAAGCTTTTAAATCCTAAAATGATAATTTAAGAAGTAAGACCCATTATAGGCACGTTTTTTTGGTGTATACTGCACTGAATATTAAGAAGATCATGATTGCATTGATTCAATAATGAATACCTCTAAGGAAATTTAAATTATTTTGTATTAAAATCCTCTAATAGCGTTCATCTTCTCATAAGAGAATATTTTGTGAAAAATTTCATTATGGAAATTTCGCCCAAGAGTTATGTTGTGTTGTCTGCTTATCAATAACGTGTCTTAAGTAGAATATTTTGTAAAAAATATTTTAACACGAATATAATAATATATAAAAAAGCCACTTAATAGTAAATACATACTCCTTGAAGCTTAACCGTGAATATGGAGTTGGTCAGTATTTGGTTTTTGGACGGAAAACAGTTTGAGTTTGTTTGTACCGTGACTTTATTTTACAATTCTGCGGTTTTTCAATAACAATATGAGTTTCAACGGCGTGTGAGTGGCTTTCGTTATTTTGACGCGGCATTAATTGTATCCGTCGGTGTATCACTTACTCAGACCAAAGAATAAATACACAAACCTCGGAACATTGCATTGAAACACAACTTGCACTTCTGTCAGTGACTGATCACCATGGTGAATTTTATGACTTAGGTTCATGTGAATGTGATATTGAAATATACGTAGCGATACACTAATTCTTTTCCCAAACATATTGAATGTTTGGGAAAAGAATTATTATCTATATTATATATTATCGTACAACATAATGAATCATACGAGCTTAACTTTGAATTGAACGCAATTGCCGTGATTGGAATGTGTGTAAAATTAAAATAGATTACGCGAATCGGGAGAACTCTAGAGAATTGTTTTAACATTTCGTTTAAAAGGCTGTGTCTGTCTTATTCTTTTTTATCTACTCATTAGTATTTTTTGACTGCGGCCAACAAATGCGTCGACCTTTATGCTTCTTTTTGCGGCTTCGCCCATGTATACTCGTCTTGTAAAATTAAGATTCAAATTAGTTTAGTCATTTCCGAGATTATTCTGTACACCCAGACACAAGATCGAAATGGTCCTTTTTTATTATGTCTAAGAGATCTAATACACGAGTTCATTGTGCCTGTTGTCAACGATCGTCGTCGACTATTGTCGTGAGTCAATGATTGCCAGTGGCTGAAGCCGACTGTCGCCGCCTGTCGTTAACGACCGGTAGCTGTTATTGCTTACTGTCGTTGATTATCGCTGTCTGTCGTAAGCTACTGTCAGCGAGGGTCGTCGATATGAATTGTCGCTCTTGTATTAGCTCACCGTCGCTTGTGTGTTGTGTGTATACCTCCCGTATAATTTTTTTTATATGATGGAGTAGCAAACGAGCATGATGTCCACCGGATGGTGGAGTGACAACTGCCGCCCAAGGACTACGACGCTACTAGCTGAAGTCGACCACAGACGCGTTGCTACCCCTGAGGACTAAGTTCGAATGCCCCGTTAAGTTTATCTCCCTTACAACACACTTCAAACCAGAAGACAGCAGCGCTTAACACTACTGTGTATAAATAAGTAAAAAGACACATATTAATGGCATTTATTTTTTATGTTACGTGGTCTAATCTAGTAGTTTTATTTGAGCTACAAGTTTTAGGGATTAGCGCTTTCGAAGAACGTGAGTGGCTCTCGGTCCGTGGACGTGATATATTGTATCCATCGGCATTGCGGCTAACAAATGTTTTGCTTCGACCTTTACGGACCGTGTCGATACGATACGGTCGTTCGTTCATTTGTTCCTCGTATTTATAGAGCGGGATTGTTTATTGAGCGGATACAATTGACAAATGGTACCGCATTCGGGTATAATAAACTTTGTATTAGAGGTTGTGAAGTTTTTGTTAATGCCGTTTTGAGTGGATTGGGCTACACGAATGAATGGACAAATGTCCAGGACTCAAAACATTCATCAAAACTAATTAAATAGGCTAAAATAGCTAAAAATCGTTAAGTTCAGTGAGTTTTAGCCAAATTTATATTGATTGTATTTTTGTATATTTGTTTATAGTAAATAATTTCGTTGTTAGGACATCGCTTAAATAGAAACGTCCAAAAATAAAAAAAGATGATTTATACAGCAGTTTAATCTACATATAAATCTTCTAGTTACTGACTACGTCGTGCTGAAATTTTAGTCATAGTGTACAAAGGTAATTTATTTTACTAAGAAAGTTGTGGATAGTATTTATATGAAAACAAACGCAGTATTTACAATACTAGGTGAGTCAGAAGTGTGGCTAATTAGGGTAATCGTCCACCTGCCATTAGTTGCAGTTAATTGGCCTGCTCTGTTTACTGAAGCTCGTGTTTCACCCTTTACTGTTCATTGAAATAAAAGTCAATAACGGTATAAAAGACAAACAAATTTCATTAATGTCGGAGTACAATTGATCTTTTTTAATTGAATACGCGTATTGCTACGCGTTTTGTACATAACTCCGATAGGAAGGGTATTAACTTCGTTTCGTTTTGATATTTTTACCATGAAAATGCAAGATGTGGAATCCACGTCCTCCCGAGGTATTCCCGGATCGCTTTGACATGAGGTCTTCAGCAAAGGTGCAAAAACAGTGCTTTTGCAAAGCTGGCGACGTATTGACGACTCCTTTGCTACTGCAAATGTAAATTGATGATGGTGACTGCTTTTTAACCAGGTAGCATTTCTTATCACTAGGATTGATTATTAAAAAATAGTTTTAGTTTAATAACATCGTCGTACGCTTCCAGAGAAGGGCTCCTGAAATTTAAATTGCACCAAAACTGATGACATTAGTATAGATATTCTATATTTGATTCAAATATAAACACTAGAACTTTAAATGTGAAGCTGCCGGTAGTAATAAAGCCGATATAAGCAGTGAGGCAGCTAAATTCTGACTCGGTTCACTTAACTAGTCATAGCTGGAATGCGTCTGCCTTCCTGCTCACTCTTTGTCTTTCGTCGCTTTATTAGCATCGATATCAACCGATAACATCTATGTTAGCGCGTCTTCAATCTAATACTGTTCTACAGTTGGGCTTGGATTTCCTCTCAGAGTGGGAGGGGTTAGGCCATAGTCCACTGCGCTGGAAAATTGCCAATTCGTAGACTTCACACATCTCTGAGAACTTCTCTGTTTTTTCTAAGGTGTGGATAGATCTCCTCAGGATGTTCTCCTCAATGTTATATCAAGTGATGTTTAATTTCGATGTACACACTTTAATGCTCCTAATAACACAGACCAGGGTGTAAGCCTTTTTCTAGCATGTTAATTTTATTTGTTCTTTATTGGTATCCTTAAAACTTAGTTCTCTTCCTTAAACTGTTATGAATTTGGATAGCTTCACTACGTTCAGAGACCATTTTTTTTATACATTTTCATATGTGTATATAGAACGGTAAATGTTATAAAGGACCGGTGTAATTACGGTATAACAAGGCATTCAGTCGCTGTCCGGAATCCTTTTGTCTAAGGTTGCATCTAGATCCATACAACTGCAGTCACGACCAGCTACTTGCGCTCCTTTGTGCATTACAATTAGACGTTCGTCCTAGATTTAGCTTAAAAAGACGAGATCTTTCGATCCTTTCTTATGGTAATGGAGTAACTGAACGTGCAGTACACTTCACGTTCGGTTAAAAGATAAGAGATTAAATTTTCTTACTCGGTATGGTTTGGAGTTAGAAAATGTTCTTAATATTGTTTGGTGTTATACTGCATTGCAATTTTTTCATAATACTTAAAAAAATATGATTTTAAAAACAGGCTACTTGAGATGCCTACTAGTAAATCTCTCTATATAAAACCGAAAGATTACTAATTTACGGACTAATGTTTTTTTTTAAGTAGCACACGATCTTGCAGTTCACCTGATGGTAAGTGGCAAGTGCCGCCCATCGACATTTGTGATCCACCCCAGATAAGACTATAATCCCAACTGAAGTCGACCGCACATGCGTTGCTTACACCTGAGGACTAAGTTGGAATGCGTCGTTAAGTTTATCTCCCTTACCACACCCTTCAAACCAGAAAACAGCAGCGCTTAACACTGCT
>DWRA01002947.1:0-12902 GCA_018250295.1 Spathilepia clonius
CAGCATTACTTCGCTGTATTACCAAACTTATTTGTTGGCCGAAGTAAGGCTTAAAAATATATCCTATAAATAAATTCAATAACTAAATAAATAAATAAAATAAATAAATAAATAAAATAAATATATAAATAAATAAAATTAAATTATGTCACTTCCGTAATTAAGACGAATCCAACAACACCTCATATGTTAAGATCCTTCAAGCCGTTTGAGCTGCAAGACGTGCCAAAGACTAAGATATACATGCATACATACTCTAGAAAAACATTACTCTCCGCCGTCGGATAAAAAGTGTCTATAAAGTAGTAAGGTAAATTAAGTTTCGGTAACCTGTAATTACTTATTAAAAGCCTATCAGAACACCACAGAAACTAATTAACCTAAATTACGGCACTTTGGTAAACTTTGCCCATAATATTACGCTTCAATACCTACTAGCTGATCCCTTATTAGTATTTGGCTTCATCTTTATGAAGATATTTACAGAAGCAGTGATAGCCTAGTATTTTGCAATTCAGTCTCTTAATTGAGAGGTCCGAGATTGGAAAACAAAGCCACTGTTTTTTTATTAAGTGCGAATTAGAAATGAATTATTATCACTTGCTTTAACGACGAGGGTAAAGAAATAAGAAAAACCTGCTTATGTATCTGTGAGTTCTTTAGAAAGAATAAAAATGTTTTCACATATGTGCGAAGTATGCCAATTTGCACATTATTAGTACCCTAAATTATCACCTAATTCCTCTCACTTTGTGAGAACATCCATATCCAGTAAAGAGACATGAAAGGGATAACGATGACGTAGATATTTATGTATAATCCGGACGCATCGCATACCACAGCACAATCAAATATGACATGAATTAAATTGATTTTAAGGTAATATTATCGCGGAATTGATACATTTTGTTATGTAAATATCGGCAACTAAGAAATCAAAACTTCGCATTGTGAGTACCCGTTACATAACAAAATTATTTAAACTATCATCCAAAACACCCTTACAAAATATGATTTGTCACAACAATAACTTAACCCTCACAGCGTTAGTGTGGGAACAATGTAACTAAATACATAAATTTATTGGGTCCCATCGTGTTAAACTTGGATGAAATCCGAATCACTTATAAACTTTCCCATCTTAAAGTTTGGAAGTTTGACAGCAAAACATCAATTCATTAGATAATCGTTTCACCTCCGGCGTGTAGTCAAACGCTTAAAACTGAAACTAGAAGCAATGTCTGAAATAGACAAGTAACATTGCTTTAGTAGACATTTTTTTGGAACATCCGTCCATTTGGTATGAAAATAATCTGAAATAGCTGCTTTTGCACCAGATTTAATCTAGAATACCCGCATTTTAAGTTATAACGTTTTTGATACATGTTATAACTTAACTAAAATTAGTAAAACTATTTCTTAACTTAAATAACATTTGCCGTCTTATATCAATTTTAGAGTAGTCACATTAGCACTTCGCGAAACTATCATTAGATAATGTATGAATATAAGAATAGATGAAACAGCTGATTCTGCATTTCATCTCGTAAAAAAGACAATTAACTGTTACGTAAACTGCATGTGCAAGATACTTTATATTAATGAGTATTCGTTGCTGTAAAAATAGCTGTGTCCGTATAGGGACCTGACATTTCATCAACTATGATATTAAATGCATATACGCTCGTGTGGCAGAGCGATCACCATACCGGTCGGACGCGTAAAGGGTTCCAGGTTCGATCCCTGGTCAGCCAGACATCTAAAGGATGAATTAAGAGTTTTCACCACAACTGGCTGCTCGAAGAGGTCCGGATTCAACCTCGAACCAGGCAAAAAAATTGATATTCGTTTTTAGTGTGTGGGTATATCTTTGTGTGCGTGCTTTGTTTTCACAAGTTTACTGTAGTGAATTTTAACGCAGGGCGAATGAATGTAGGCATAATTTTCATCGCTCCTAGCTAAATACGCGATGATGGAACACTGGAAGCTTACCTCAAACAAAATCCCATTATCCGCAACGCGTGAGTCCAGTCGTTGTAGTCAATTTGGGCGGTCGGGGACAGGTGGAACCACATTTCGAACGCGTGGTACGGCAGGAAACAGATGAAAAAAACTGAAACAAAAGTCGTAAAATAATTTCTTTCGGATAGTACTGTAACCAACAACATGTTTTGTGAAGGACGAGTTTGACAACAATAACAGTTATTGTTTATTCCTCTTCTTAAAAAGTTTTTGCTTTTTAGGTTGCATTAATTATTTACCAGAATTTCCTTCTAAGCAGAAAGTGTTCGAAGACTGTTCCTTATACTTAAAAGTATGTTAAGTAATTCGACTATGTGTTCGCGTGTGCGTTGTACGTGTGTGTGTTCATATGTTTATAGAGCTCATATGCGAAAAAAGAGTCCATTTCTATGTACCCAAGAGCACTGTGTATGTGTAAAAATTACAACTGTAATGTAGTATTACAATGTTTTCTTTATGTCCGTTCTACATTTCATCAAAATCCAAAAAATGCAAGGGCGAAACGCAAGCATTTGTCTTCTTTTTTCAGCTCGTATCTTCATTATTAAAAACAGAATCCATAAAAGTGGGTTTTTGTTCCGCAGGCGAGAACAATTTGTTTGGAACAACGCCAGCGCGCGCTCACCAATTTCCTGGCACGAGTAAAAAGATGGTTTTCCAATCCTTCCCTATTCGACACGCCTGGAGTGAGATTTTCCGGGATTTCTTTATTTATTTATGGTCACAATATCTGCTTTTACTGCTTATATCACTTATTTGTTCTGGCTTTATGCGTTTATGCTAAATGCGCAGAGGACTAAGTTGAGATGTTGTTGAGGACTGAAGGCTAAATTGGGTATAAAGGGATATAAGATCCAGTTTTCTGAAGCATTCCGTCTTACTCCTCAAGTGTTTTGATGTTTCTGTGGCCGATTAAGAAATAACAGAAATAGAAGTCTAGTAAGGGCCAATAAAGTGTCATTCTAAAAAAAGACATTCAAATGAACTTTATACTATACTCAATATATCTTTGTTAAAACATACCTTGGGAATATGGTGTCTGTCAGTCAGTATTTACAATTAAAAAAAAAACAATCTATATTTTCAACAAAAATATAGTATAGAATATGTATAGAACAATATTTGTTGTGGTGAAAAGAGCGACTATTATAAGGTGTTTCTTGTGCCGTTTGGAGGTTTTAACACTTTCCTTTTATCTCATTAATACTGAAACATCCTTACACAATACCTTTCCCTCATTTCCGGAATTTGTAAGCTTTATTGTTGGGCGAATAAGAAGGTCCCAAGAAAGCCATTAGATGCTGTAATCTATAAGCAGACAAAGAATTTTCGTTACCTTGTAGGAAAATCGGAAGCCTGTCAAAACAACGGTTTGCAAGAAAAATCATACTCGAGAGAAAGACGGTCTATATTCTCAATATAAATCCACGCGTAATTTGATATTAAGGTATTGTGCGCTTCATTCACGGCCAATTCTTGCGGAATGAAAAATATTTTCCAGAACATATTCCTAGTACACGTAGCGCCGGTCGCCTCGTGTCAACGCCAGATTTTGTACAATCAAAAGGCAGCCTATACTGACTAAACGTGCCTCGATACTGTGTTATGCTCGTATAAAACATGGCCTTGTGGTATATGTATGGCCTTTAAGTTTTAAACGTACGGAGGTGAAATAGAGTAAAAAGGACGATAGTTATCACTTGTTTTAAATGGCCAGCAAAAGATTAAGATACCTTTTGGAGCATAAAACCTCCCTACATTCTCAAAATTGTCTAAAATGTACCAACCAAAATTTTGTGAGTGTAGTCGATTACATATTACGTATGATCTAAGCCTTCTCATTAGACGACCCGCGTGGCGGAGCGGTCACCATACTGGTCTGACACGCAGTGGGTTCCGGGTTCGATCCCCGGTCAGACGGAAATCTGAATGATGAGTTTAGATTTCTGTTCTGGGTCTGGGTGTTTGTGTATTCGTCTTTGTGTGTATCTATGGTACCCACGACACAGGGAATCCTACTGTGGGGCTGTGAGTGTATAAAGTGTGTAAAAAAATAATGTCGCCCTTGTCTATTTTCTTTTTTATTTTTTATTTTTTAACATGTTTCGAATTTTTTAACATTTTCATCAAGATTCAGGATCTATACTATTTATACATGTAAATTCATCAGTCGGACTTCTATAGCCGAGATCAAACCTGAAATCGTGGACACAAGCCGATAGTCGATCACTGTCTCCTGCGAGTAATTCAAATTTCAGACTCAATGAAGAGGATAATATAATCTATTAAAACACTTGATGTTTATATATATAAAATTTTTATGTTTGCTTTGCTTGCGAGACACGTCAAATCCTTAAAAATAAGTTAACAGTTCAATGATTTCTTTACAAGTGTTCCAGAGTTTTAGAGTACCTTTGACATATCTTTGCTTTGAAAGATTCAATTTGTAACTTCCTTCAAACTCAGCCTCGGGCGGCGTGTGCTTTGGACGGAAAACTTTTGTTTGTTCTGCAACTAGCTTATGTCCGCGGGTTTGTTTGCGTCTTTATGGAGCTCACATACCGGAGCTAGTTTTATATTCCTATCATTGACGTACTAGTGATAACGCGGTAGGGCAAACACTCTTTTTGTTAAACAAAAATAGATTTTATGAAATTGCAATAACAAAGGAGCATACGGTCCAGTGATTTAGTCAACTCGAATTAAAATTGGAATCCTACCTAAACCTGGTCGCAAATCCTCGCTACCCCGGTACAATTTCGAAAAGTTGCGTCATTTGGAAAGTTTTCGAACGAACATACATACGCCCGTACTATCATACAATCCGTCGCATAATATTACTTACATTACAGTATGTGTAGTAAGTATTCATGTTATTCCGAATATGTTATTATGGTCGTAAGACGAATTGTACAATTTATTTTTATGTATTTAATTTAAGATATAACTTTCCCAATTCAAATATTATTTTTAGTACGAGTAAGTAGATATCTAATCTGATTACTTGTCATTATATAACAGTTATTAAAATCTTATTGATATTGTCCTATAGCAAAATTTACAAATTATCCATTGGACATAATATTTCATAATGGGAAGTATAAATAATTGCTACGTTCATTCCTTCCAAGAACTGTATTATTATAGTTTGTCATAATATCACGAGTATGTTATTCCTTCCAATGACTGTAAGTAATAACAAACTGATAATATTATGACGAACTCTAATAACTTTTTAATCTGATATTTTATATCATTGTAGGTATTTTATAACTTTACGGTAGAGCTTTATCGTTCGAGCAAACTATTACTAGCTGTAAAATTGCTAAGTATTTAGGAATGCCATTAACATTTTGGTGGTGACGGCGATACTATGTCACCGATATACAGCAAGTGAATCCTCACCATTACTCGCTAACTTCAGCTGGCTGCCTCACGTTTCCATTAAGTTATATCTAATTCCCCGTGTTATTTTAACTGAGCTCTACACAAATCCGATACACACAGTATCTTGTTTACGCTGCGGCAGAGATTAGGCTCTATTTACGACAAAAGCTTCGGATAAGGAATTACTGAGATTTTAATGGCGCCGACGCATTAGCGTCGAGAAATTTAATGCCAGCAGACTTGATGGGCGCTTTCAGCTCTCTCTGGTGGTACTGCCTTTGAGATATGTATTTTCATTTCAATAAATAATTTTTATTCCTTGTATTTTTTATAAATATCTTCAAGTAGTAAATGCAAAGTAACACGTATTACATGATGTTTTGATTGCTGTCATAGTGATGTTATGTTTTTCTTTGTATATTTGCATTCTATTATATCTCACACGCTACACATATCATCACTCTAGCTTCTAAACAGGTTGGAAAGATCATTTAAAAACTTTTAAATAATTGTATGTCACAGCTTCACATTGTAAATAATTGCTACTAATGATTTTATTTATAACCCTAATAAACACACAAATGGAAAATATAGTTATCTAGTGTAGTAGTATAGGGTGGTAGATTTCCCTGTACAAAATAAACATTAGTTTCTACTAAAATAACTATGTACTCTAAAACCAGCGATTCCGTTACAATCAACAGTTCAATCGAAAATTCATCAACCCTGAAATTTATTTACAACGAGCGGGATTTGTTTTGAAACGGCCGGTTATCCACACAGTATTGAAAAAGCAATTAAAATCTCTCCGAGCGGTTGACCGCTCATACCCGCGTCAAATCTGAGCCCACACTCGGGGGCCCTTTATACTAGCGATTTGAAAATGCTGAATGTAAGAAAGTATAAGAGGTATGTTTTCGTAATGCAGATTAACTACAAGTTTTACATTTTTACAAGTGGCTAACGAGGACCATGTCGAAATATCTGAAAATGTGAAAATGATAATATATCTTATAGAACCTGTAAACTTATGATTGTACCTTTAAAATGTAAATCTCAAACTCAAGATAACAATACACTTCATTAGTATTATTTTTGATGCTGGATAACCTGAAATTTTGATAATAAATTCAGAATTCAAGCTAAAAAAATGTGGACTTAGTTACAATTGTAATAATTAATAACTCAATAAGATTCAAAACCAATAATTGTTATTACCCCATGTTTATCGCTCAATGAAAGCACTTCGCTTTAGCTTTAGTGTATATAAAAAGCACCACTAAGAAAGAACCGATTCTACAAACAGTTTACATGTTCAAACAATCGTCGATCTATCGAGAACCCTTCGAGAAAAATTCACGCATAACTGCCCTAAACCTAGACACTTATTCTTAAAGACATAGTGTGCATATTGGAATAACCTTTTGTAATATGAAAACATGTTTAGTTTGCGTTTTACGGCACGCAACGTATGGGACAATTCTTCAAGTCAAATATTATCGAGTGGTGTGAGAATGATTTGTATTTCGACATTGTTTGAGGTTGTTTATCTTGGGTGGCTTTATTTTAGCGAGCAAACACGCGTGCTTTTTATAGGCGCGGATATTTGATAAGGATCGCGCTGTGACCGAAGGTATTTATTATAGTTTTTAGCGTTGCTCTGTGTAGACATATTTTGTGTTTGTTTTGAAAATTGTCTTCAACGCCAATCTCAGATAACAAAATACGTCAGCGTTTAGTAGCCTTTCTGTTACTAGAAAGAAATTGGTGGTGGTGCCTCTAGAACGAACCACAAAGTGATACCAACTTCAAAATTGTATTATATAGGCTCGCCGGACAGATATATTAAGAAAGTGACATACAGAGTCTAGTTTATATACTTAATCTATTCGCAGTTGGAAGAGCTAGGAACTTCGACAAGTATCTCGCTCTCCCGGGATTTCTGCGGCACTCCATATAAGTTTTTCATACCCACGTCACTTTTGAGTGACAACAATAATGTATTTACCATCTCGCGTCTTCAGTGTAATAAATAGGGTGACGTACTGGAAAATAACCTTCTAAATTATTTACGTCCATATTGTCATAGCAAGAAGTATAGTTTAAGTGTATTCAGTCTTACAATATAGATCTAAAAATAAAGTTGAAATCTGATAATCTCTGATATCCCTTCTTGATAATCTGTGAAGGCACCACTGCCTACAAAATTTTCCTTCATAATGTGAGCGATGAGCGTTCTTATATACTGGTTTAAAGAGGATTATTAGCATTCCACACTTATATGAGGTGTCACAACTTCATATTTATTTATAGCAAAGCATTTGTTGTTCCGTATTACCCGACTCCTATTGAGAGTTGATAACAGTTATCTTCGAGTGCTTATTACTTACTGCTGAAGGACCTGCTGGAATGCAGCTCACCTAATATTTAATGATTTCTACACTCATAGCTCTGGCAAAAATAAGTAGACATAGAAGATAATACGAAGTCACCATTCAAATACATGTTTGGGAGTAGTCGAACCCTGAACTCTCTGTGTCACAAAACCGTTATGATGACCGGCCCATCACGCGGACCGTCTCGTGACAAATATTGATGATTATAACAAATATACATCATTCGTTAGCATTTCGCTTCTTAGACTGTACCTTAGTTTGTATATCGGCAAAAGCTTCAATTTGGATTATAAAGCTTCTTCATCTGACCTTTGTTACCAGAACAGTCTGTCCTAATCTAGATCCTGACGCCTACAAAGACAAAAGAAAATTGAATGCGATGGCACGCCAGTAACGTAGCCCATTAAGCACTTAAGTTTTAATTCGATAACTCGCTTGTCCTTTAGTCAAAGAAATACTAATGCAGTAGAGCCTGCGGGACATACGAAACAAAAATATGTACAAAAATTAAAAACCAAATCATCACGAAACATTCTACCACGAAAGACTAGGTTTTATGAGTATTTAATTTTAAAATGACATCTTTTTGCACAGGACAGTGGAAAAATAACAGTGAAATTGCAACATGAGCGAGCACATCGTCTTAAAAAAATAGAGTATCAAGGGTAAAACAAGTCAATACGAAGTTAAAAAAGAACGTGTTTCATTTATAATAATACAAAATTATATGCGTAATTTGTATATGTACTTGTACACATGTGTACATAGCTAAAATGTCGTAACTCTCTTTACATTAACAAGTGTTACAAGCAAAGTCTTAGCTAAAAAATAATTATTTTAATATATTTTCTTTAAATTGTAGTAAATAATACAGATACCATACCATGTTTATTCAATGAAACCGAGCCTACTGTAACTATATCAGCTATGACAGACAAACTGACAGAGTTGGGCACGTGAGTGTAATTTGTGAGATTACTGGCCGGGGATCGGAGGGATCCAGTAAGCCGGGACTACGATGCAGGACGATTGTGGTCGCGAGATTACGGGCGCAGGATTACGGACACAGAATTACGGGCTCAGAATTACGGGCGGAAGTTACGCGGCACGTAACTTACAAATTAATTCTATACTCGGTATGATTTTGTAATCTTAGGACCTTAAAGTTTGATCGTTAGTGTTTCTACCTGTGTGTAACTCACTGTATCCTACACGCTACTAGGATTAATCTATATACTATATTCGGCTACTTGTCGTCAATATTATGTGAATAAATTCAAATTCAAAATCAATAGTGATTGATAAGTAAGACGTATTTTTTGGGATAGAAATTTTTGAGCATATTTAAAGTTATTTTACAATCCGGTAAGAAAAAATACAAAAATTAATAGTTTGTAAGTACCTTCCTAGGCAAAGTAAAGTTAAATTTAATTACGGATCTCATCTCACAATCATAACGACAATAGCAGGATTTATTGGATTTTTTTATATTGGATGAATGTATTGTAACTCCTGCCTGTTAATGAGCACCTAAATTCAGAAAATAAACAAGTGAATTAAAAACATCACTAAAAGAACAAGTCTTGTCAAACTCAAGTTGGATTTAACCATCAGTTAAATTAAGTTCTGGGAAGCTTACTTTAGTTATAAATTCCCTTACTAAACTTGTTCCCGATGGGAGAGCGTACGAAAGACATTTTGCATTTGACTCCAGAGTGAGGGCGGAACTAGCCAGGTGGAGTTTGAATAAATTTAGCGCTTACTTCTCACCCAATAGATTTGTGTTTGCCTCTTACTTTGATTAGAGTGCGTTGAAAGGGATGAAATGCGACTTTCAGCTCTACTTACATTTTATTGGTTGTGGCAGCATATTTTCACAATATATTTGAGACGTTTGAGGCTTCCCAAAAGTTAATGATATGAATTGTTTTTGCTTTTTATTGCGTTTAGTCTTAAGTGGATAAAATCGTCTATTTTTTTTAAACAACTAGGTTTATAAATAAAAAAAATGCACGGTGGTGGCGACATTAGATAAAGAAATCACTTTTCAAGAGCTTTTTTTGACGATCGCAGCTCCGAAAACGTCAGAAGCGCTGTTGCTTTAATCTCTGAGGCCCGAGACGTCCGCTGATGTTGTGGGAAGATGACACACAACAAACGTTTATACAACTTAACCACACTTTCTACATTCATAGCCCCACTAGGATTTACGCCGTGGATCACACGGGTGAACAGAAATCTAAAATCGTCATTTAAATGCTTACTAGAATCGAAGTTTAAATTCTCCACGCTTCACACTGATATAGTGGCTGCGCCACGTGAGTCATCATTATCTTTGGTATAAAGGCATCTTAAGTAGCTGCGAGTTCTACAATAATCGTGTTTGTACAAGCGAATACACAAGGTATTAATCTGTCGACGTCAGTTTACGTCATTAGGGCCCCATAAATGCTCGGAGCAGCCGCCTAGGAAATGCTGCATCATCGTTTTGGTGTAATGATCCCTCGTAAGGGTGTATTAAGGTTCTTTTAATTACACGCCTCATTGACATTTCTCCATCCCTTTCACTCTTATTTTCTGTGAACATAATGTAAAAGAAACTAAGACAGGTTTATATTAATACACAATCATTGATACATGTAAAGAGAATTATTCCAAAACAAAATTCCAGGATATGCCATAAAACATATCTGTGTGCTTTAAAACATGTACATGCCAATACAGACATAATAACGGTAACTACTGGTAATTACTGCGGGCATATTGTAAAAGTGTTACCACTGGTTTGATTCACAGCTCTGTTTGTGTTTTGTGAAATGCATTAAGTTTATATTGTTACGAAAATGGCCCAAAAAGATTCTTATTCCACAAAAAAAAATGCGAGTTTGAAACTAAACAGTATTTTGAAAAAACGAACAATTTCGCCAACGTGTATAAATTGCTTTTGGAATTCAGTACATGTCCAAGCGTTACATGTCTGAACGATGGAAAATAAAAGAAGTGGAAATTTCAAAAAGATACCATATCCGTTACTATCGTCTTACTGCCCCAAACACGTTCATCGGCCCATTTCAAATCATTAAAACACGCTGCTGGTCCTTTATATTGTAAGATATAAAGCTGAAAATTGCTCAAACGCCGCGTCTTTATATGATGTATCTATCCTTAACACGAAACCGCTAAGACATCGCGTGGTTCTTGTTACCAGAGCACCAAAGTTGAAAGTAGCATTAAATTTGCGCTCGACGATATGAAGGTTTTGCGGGATCTTGCCACGCAGAACACGTCCGAGGCTTGTTAGGACGCTGGAGTTTTATTTTCCTTCTATTTAGCGCTCGGAGAGTAGTTAGGTTTCGTCTTAATTATCCCCACTTAGCGCTGCGTCGAACATTGGCTCATTCTTTTTACGCTCGAAAGTTTGCATCGTTGAAAAATTTATTGTACTTGTTTATAAAATCATCAATTTAAAGAATACAGTTTCATTGAACCTGGTGTCTGCTGTCTCTAGGCTCGAACATTACAGAGAAGCGACGAAGACTGGATGCTTATGTCTCAATACGAACGAGGTCAATTCACAAAACACACTGCTCTATTTGGACATCAGTCTTAGGCGAACTTTTGCTATGATAAAAACAATCTCTGCCATTATATCTAAAAATTTCAAAGTAAAACATATATATAAAATAATATGAAAGCCATATAACGTATAGATGTATAAAATCGTATGCGGATAAAGGCTAGGTCTTAGCAATTTAAATAAGGTCTGAGTCACGAATTGATACCTGAGAGGATTTGTAGCTATCCCGGGGGAATAAGAACGTCCTACCCAAGTAAATAAGCCGCTTCACCCATCAGATAGGTACACATGTTCTACTTAATAAAACTGTAATGCTGGCTGTCATGCTGACATACAATGCATAACATTAAACCGGTTGGTCCAAAATTATGGAATTTTAATCAGGAATACCAGATATAAAATAAACAATCATTAAGAGAGACTATAAAATTCCTATTTCATACTTAATCGTGTTTTGTAATTTGCTTTCCAATCGTTAAGTATTATTAATGTGGAAACCTGTTACCTAGTATGTTGAGAGATCTGTGCCCAGCTGTGTATTTATGGTATTCACAAGATATTCTCAGATACCATAAGTATCAGAGCTTTTTTCAACACTTCACCAGTGTTAAAGTACCCCAAAGTATCTCGCAGGTACAAACTGGATGTATAAAGATCTGCATTCCGGCGCTGCTATCCGAATTCACAAAGGGACACTCACAGATACATTTTTCACGCGAGCCCAAAAGAGCAACGTTTCATCCATTTGACGTTTGGACGCTATCGCTGCATGTTGAAGTGGTTTGTCACATCACAGAAGTTGAACGATGAGTTAGTTGAAAACTATAGCTTAATGCCACATAGGTGCGAAGAGAACAGCTTCTTTTAGAAGAATATTTTTATAACTACACACGTAACAGGCAGACCATTTGCGTTGTCAGATAGACTTTAAGGATCATCATCAGGAATGTAAAACTTTGGAATTTCAATGATAAAATAAATTTACACTTTGGTTCCTTAAAACAATAATCGCCATAAAACGTAGAAATTTTAATGCACTCACAAGCGATAGTAAAAAGAAAACAGCCACTATACCCATTTTTTTAATAATAAATTAAAATAGTGTTAATAAACAATAGTATTGTGCGCGACGTTTTTTATTTGAGTGATAAACTAGTTTATCGCTTATCTCGTCACTAGTTCAGTCGCGGACGCTGAGACGATTTCAGACGGTAACTGCAATCCTGTTACATAAAAATTTTCATACAGAACCAATTGTAAACCCATTTGAAATTACACAAAGGGTACGAATATAGCATTCGGTATAGATCGGCTCAACGTATGCAGACGTACGGAAGTGCATGCAAGTGGTATTTATGCAATAGTTGGCAATACGCGATGTAACCGTACTTTGTTAATACTAATAAAGTTCGTTTTTTTTATATATTATGGAGTAGCAAACGAGCATGCAGTCCACCTGATGGTAAGTGGCAACTACCGCCTATGGACATTTGTGATCAACCCCAGATAAGACCAGAATC
>DWRA01002948.1:0-12900 GCA_018250295.1 Spathilepia clonius
GAGATATTTTGTCCCAACAGAAATTTTAGATGGTAGGAAAAGGTGGTAGAAAGGAAAAAGTGGTAAAACCCTTTGTAGTTCGACTCCGGCGGCACCACCGCCACACTTATTTTTGCTTAATAACAGCAGTGTTAAGCGCTGCTGTGTTCTGGTTTGAAGGGTGTGGTAAGGGTGATAAACGAGGCATTCCAACTTAATCCTCAGGGGTAGCAACGCATCTGTGGTCGACTTCAGTTGGGATTGTAGTCTTAACTGGGGTAGAGCGCAAATGTACATGGGTGGCAGTTGCCACTTACCATCAGGTGGACTGCATGCTCGTTTGCTATTAAAACTATCTAAGCCTGAGCCTTAATTCTAAGAGAATATCATTTACAGAAGGAGCCATGCGCGGTGTCGCGGCGGCCGTCCCGGCTGCCACCGCCGCCGCCGCACCACAGACTCTCGCTTGTGGTAAGTGGTCACCACTGAACTGATCATAACATGTTAAAATTGCATTTAAATGATCGCGAAAAATGATCTAATGTTATAGGTACGTAAGTGCTCCAGATGTTTCTGAGACTATTCCAAACTATCTTCGTTCTGAATCCATTACTGTCTCGTTGCTAGGCACGGGGCTTCTCTTAAATTGTTTGAAATTTTGGCTTGAAATTTAGGTTTTTGGCTATACGCTGCACTGTGCGATTTCGTGGACTTCAAACACCTTTGATAACTTTTTTAAAGTTCTTTCAAGTGTATAGGTTTCCTCGTGTTTTGTCCGCGTAGTTTCGGTACAAGAATAGAACTACGGTATCCTCTGCCTGTCGTAAGAGGCGACTAAAAAGGGCTTCTGGGGATGCGGGCGGCACGAGTGGGAGTTCGAACCGCCCAACCAGCTACCCCGGGAAGGACGACGGTATGTGTGGTCGCGTACCGTCGTAAGCACATGAAAGGAGAGAATGGGTTGAGTTTAAGCTCTTCCGGGTACCGACCGAATGGAGCTTTGCGCTCAGAGGACTCCGGTTGTGTTCCGATGGAGATCCCAGAGTCCTCTGCATAGTGCTGAGGACAGCCTCCGAGGGGGTTTTAGTGGATAAAAATTCCACATACCCCGGTGTCGCTCCCACGGTACCGGGTACCTTTTGAACGTTTCCCCCCGTACACAAAAATAAAGAAAGGTCTCTTTATCTTATCTGGCGATGATTACAGTTGTCCATGGGTCGAAGTATCCACTTACTATCAGGTTGACTGCATTTTCGTAGTCGTCTTGCTTAGAAAGGCGTGATCATTTAGACTCATTGCTAGTTTATAAATATGTTCGACGGTGTCACGTACACAAACACTACACAGTACTTTCCTACCACTTCAAGTCCATTCAATTTCCTTCTCGTACACGAAATTTCATAAAATATGATAACACAAGGTCACCGCGCGGTCAGAGAGACAGGCCAATGTCACCGAGAGCGCAATAAAAATTAAGTGGCACAGATAAAGTGGATAACAGTTGTGTATACACTGTACGGCGGCCAGCGGCTAGATAGTGATAGGAATTGAGCTGCTCATTATGGACTCGTGTTACGCGGGCTCCTAAACTTGCAATTGTTCCTTTACTATGATCGTGCTAGGTATTTTGTAGGTGGTAGAACCTTCCGTGGATCGACTCCGAAGAAACCACTGTCACACTTTTTTGCCTTAGAACAGCAGTTAAGCGCTGCTGTATTCAGGTTTGAAGGGTGCGATAAGGTGTCTCCCTTACTTATCAGCATAATCCTCAGGTGTAGCAACGCATTCGTAACCGACAGGTAGGATCACAAAGATGTTTTGCCATAAAATATCAATTAGTAGTCTTCACAAATATTTTTTTTGTTACCAATTAGAACTCTATTTCCTTACTTAGTCTCTGTGCGGGGGACGTTACGTAAAATTAAAAACCGGCAAGATCTAAGCCCTTTTTACTTTAACCAAAGCACATGCTTCATACCACTCCAAATTTCTTAAGACCCTCTAAGTAGTACCTATCTACGTATATAGGACAGCGTTATGTAATGCACTCATAAATTAATCAACAGTCATTAGCCGCATCGCATCTATATCTACGTAGATAGACAGACAATACCGCACAACCTTTAATAAGACGTGTTAATTAATGCATGCAATATATACCCAATACAATTGAGACATATAAACCAATATACCGCACAGAGCACGGATAATTGAGATACAATTTACACATAATACATATGTATGTAATCACGCATCATTAATTAGATAACATGGGCTGTAATTGAATTCGAAGCGGCGATCGAACGTCACCACAGAACGCGTGGTTCAGTAAACAGGAGCGCGGATTCATGTCGCTAGATACGGCTCAGTGATTGAAGTGTTGGCTACACCTTAAGATAATGACTGTGGCGTATCCGTGCGTATTTTAATCTGCGACAAATCCGTAGAGATAGAATTTAATTGATTTTTGTAGACTTTTTCGCATTACGAAGAAGAAAATGAGAATGAGGTATGAAGAATTTTTAATCTGAAACATATACGGACACTTAGGGATTTATATTCTTATTAAGCACTATACAAGGAGTGGTGGTTGTTGTACGGGACCTCAAGTAAAAAGTAATGAAAGCAAAGCAATAATCAATACAAAATTCATTCTAAGAGACAAAAGCGCATTTCGTTTTTTAAATATCATACGTTATTAATCTTCCTGCCCTCTTTGTCCTTCTCTTCAAATTTCTTTCTCAAGGAAAATGACATATGCGTAGTCGCCCACATAGTGAATAATACAATGGCACTTCGGGTCATATCTATCCACTTTAACTCCACGATTATCAACGTGCGGTTATGTTTGATCACGTGTAACTACTGTTCGCTGGTATAAATGGTATAAATAACTATTCGGTATGTTGGAATCTCATAGAAATGTCAATCAAACCAAATTCACTTGCATAATATGTGCATATGTTGTAAGGTGGTAGAACCCATTGTGGTTCGGCTCCGGCGGCACCACGGCCACACCTATTTCTGCCTAATAACAGCAGTGTTAAGCGCTGCTGTATTCTGGTTTGAAGGGTGTGGTAACGGAGATAAACTTAACGAGGCATCCCAACTTAGTCCTCAGGGGTAGCAACGCATCTGTTGTCGACTTCGGATGGGATTCTAGTCTTATCTGGAGTGGATAACAAATGTCCATGGGCGGCATTCGCCACTTACCATCAGGTGGCCTGCATGCTCGTTTGCTACAACGTCATATAAAAAAAGACTAACTTGGTTCAGCTATAAATACTAATTCAGCTATAAACAAAGAAAATACCAATTAGGACTCCATCTACGTAAACATCAGTGACGTTTGCACGCCGCGTTTATCTGGAGATGTGACCTTGACAGTGGCGTATTATTAGCCCGTTCAAATTAAACACCCAGTTGTTATTCGCAACGTGTTACAGACGGTAATGGTGCTTTGGAATAGCATGCGCATGCATGCAATCACTCAATCATATAATCGCTGTTGGATTCCGAGAGACGCGCGCTTGCTTACGTAACTGCATATTTCGACAAAGACAACACTATACCTAAGAGGTATACTATAGCAAGTGTTAAGTTTCTATTAAGAACTGTCTTTGCGACTGGTTGACGTTTCAGGGGATCCAATAGCAAGTGCGTATTTTGGCCAAAGGATTAGTTTGGCCATTCGACGTGGCAACACAGTCAGTCTACTTGGGACTCTTCCTAGGCACAGCGATTTGGGCTCTTTGTTTTATCTTGAATTTATACATTTATTTTTGTTTCTTTTATAGTTTTTTTTTTGTTAGCCTAACTTGTAAATATTGTATATAATTCGTAAAACTAAACACTATACAACATCAAGTCCGCTTTTGTCGAAAATTTGTTATTTTTTTTTTTGTAATTATAATCGCAAAGTCCTGCTCTGTACAACGGTAAAATGCATTTGGTCCTTTGATAAACATTTAGAAAAATAATCACTAGTGTGTGTACTCTGTTAAAAACGTGTTCAGAGGTGAATGTCGCGCATTTTAGTCCGTCCTATAAAATTTGAGTTTGGACACTTAATATCATATAGGTGCACCGGGGTACCTTTTGAAGGTTTCCACCTCGTAAACAAAAAAAAAATTGGAACTTACTTCTGAGGTACAGAATGTATATGCGTATTGTACATACATATTTAAGATGTACAGTTAAAAATCATTCAACAAAAATCTATACAAATAAATAGAATTAAATAGTCTGTAATGTCAAAATAACAGCTCTATACTAACTAATAACAGCAGTAAATAAATATTAGGTGTTGTGTCTGTATGAAAAACCATTTATCCGTCTACCCTTCAGATCGGCCGACAATTTACGAGCGGAGTGTAGAGTCTCGACTACTCTCGACGCGCCGCCGCCGGGTGGCGCTCGATATTTCACAACGGAAGACTTACAAACTCTAATTATACACGCCGCCATTGTCTAGGCTCGTCCGAAGTGTAGGTAGAAGGAAAAAGATTGAGTAGCTAGGAGTGTTGGAGCAATGTAAAAAAAACTGAGAACTCAGAGTATATGTATTATGTATACACGTGAAGTTTTTTTTTTGATTGAAGTAGCAAACGAGCATGCAGTCCACTTGATGGTAAGTTGCCACTGCCGCCCATAGACATCTATGATAAATCCCAGATAAAATTGGACTCCTACCTGAGGTTGACTACAGATGCGTTGCTACCCCAGAATACTAAACTGGATTTCCTGAGATAAGCAGCAGGTTAATTAATTCATGACGATTTATCTTTGTGTAAAAAATAGAGTGTACCCAAAATAGGTCGCGGATAGAGGAAACATTATTTATAATTTCAACCAATTAAACTTACCACCCAATCTGATATGATTTTATCGTCGATGTGCGTACCTGTAACGAAAATAAACATTTAATTAATAAGACGAAAAGGTGATACACTCGTAATAAGATATTACTTCTTATATTTAATTCTGTTACTATTTAGTCTATATAGTTAAATTACTTTTTTTTGTTATGTCACTTTATATCACGATGGAAATAAAGTTAATGAGGAATCTGCAAGCCTGAGAATTCCTTTAAAATAAACGTTTTGTAAGGTATGTGAAGACTACGAATACACACTTGGCCAGCGCGGTTAATTATGACCTAATCCTCTCTTATAAGACCTCTATTATAAGACGTTTCGTGGAACAGTAATGGTTTAACAACGATTCACATTTACAAATTACTTATGAAACAAAACCCTCATCCATCCATCCATCACCCTATTAGGGTCTACTGATAGACAATTAATGGTAAAATCTAAAATTTTATAAATAGATCAATACTCATATCCTGCATTCGGTATACAATTAATTGCATCCTCTTCGATTAAACTCCGCAGGGATTAGATATCTCTCGTTGTGACGCATTTTTATCAGCGAAAGTAATTTAAATATTTGATTATTCGTCGATATCGTTACAGATAAAAACTGTATAGATATCGTCGATGTAATATCGTAAGGTACTTACCTACTGTCTAAGTCTTAACTACCTTCCGACAAAATTATATATACCGTCACCGTTTTTATTTGTTAGAAAAGAAACCAATGGTTCTGAGTGCGTAAAGAACTAAGAATATATATGTAAATTAATGTCATAGACGACCGAACAGTACATAACAATCACAATGTTAACATCTAGTAACCATAGAATAATCAGAACTAGTCTGAAAAACGTGAGAGCCATAAAAACCTTCTCTATATAATTTATGTATGTATAGTGTAAAGGTTCACAAAATTTTCCAAGGTTTTTTGCATGAAACTAGGCCGTAGCATAACTCTATAATTGCTACATTACAAAACTGCCAAATCGCACATTTCAACATACCTAATATAATTTATAAAACGGCAACATTTCATATACCATCTGTTTTGTAATGCCTTTTTGTATAAAATGGTTTTTGAGACTTCTAACTTCACAACTTTCTTATTTCTTAAAAAAATTGTTACGTAGTTGAATCTCATTACAATTCGCCTTTCCATGAACCGGCTGGAACAAGTAACTCCACTTTCCACAGTGGCTAGACATTTAACGAAGCAACAAACTCTGCATACCGGCTGCGACATACAACCATGTCAATTGAATGATGTTTCCATTCACAGCAGCCTCATCAACTAAGTTCAACCGCTACCTATAAAGAGCAAACAAGCCATTCAACGATCATGAGGTCGACGCGAGATGCGTCTACTCGTCTAGAGCGGTTAATTGAAACACGCGCCCATTAAACAGAACGGTGATTCTTATTTTGATTTTTTTATATGATGAAGTAGCAAACAAGCATGCAGGCCACTCGATGATAAGTGGCAACTGCCGCCCATGGACATGTGTAATCCACCCTCAGATAAGACCAGAATCCTACTTGAAGTCGACCACATCCTTCAAATCAGAAGACCGCAGTGGTTAATACTGCTGTTATTAGGCAGAAATAGGTGCGGCGGTGGGGCTGCCAGAGGCGAACCACAAAAAGGTCTACTACCTTTATCTTCGTTATAGAACGAAACAATTTTAAAATGCATAAATAATATATATATACATATTAAATATTTGAATAGATACAGTATTAAAAGTGTACATATAAATCAACTACATATTATTTTTATTACCTGTATATGTTGACAAGGACATAGTTACGTTTGTTTGTTAAAGAAGTCATTTTACATTTAAACTGGTCCGTAATATTTTTGAGAACGCATATACATGTATATCTCATTCTTTGGCTATAAATGGCTACCAAAGAATGAGATATCTGTTTGGACTGTAGGGCTTACCCTACAGTCCAAACGGATTGATGGATTTTAACATATGAGGTGTTGTTAGCCGCGTCTATCTAGTGGGAGTGACATATTGTTAAGACGTTAGGTTTTTGCTTTTATAATATTTACTACCTAGCTGTATGATATTTAAAAAGTACCTAAACACTGAAATCAGAAAAAGATATATCTTTTAAAATATCCTCTAGATTCATCTCAAAAGATATCTGCTACGCTGCCGGCTGAAGATTAAAATCTGAGATTTCCAATCAGTGCCTATTATTACCACTGTATTTCTCAATTGCAAGCGCCATGTGCATTGGCTATACAACAATTCCTGTTTGTATTCGATCGTAGTGGTCCTCTCAGCTATTCAATGACCACGAGGTCACCCCGAGATGCGCCGGCGCACGCCGAGTCAATTGATAATGGCGGCGGCACGTCAATCTACATGTAATATGTAATTGTGGTGTAAGATATAGTACATATACTCGACTAGTAATTTAGGTAAAGTTTGGAAGTCTTTTTTAGACTTATTCATCTCGTACAAAAAATAAAATAACATTTGTTTACTATGAACATGATACTCACTGACTTTTGGCCGGAGACTCGAAAGGGGCGAAAGGTGTATCTATTGTTTATCTAATGTTCATTTTTTTTTATAAAGATATTTTTATTTTAATAAGAAGCAAACGAATTTGTTGTCCATCTGACGATATGTGTTCACTGCCAGTAATGCACATTTCTAATTAACTCTATATAAAACAGAGTTTACAAATGACTGAAGATCACAGATGCGTTGCTACCCCTGTGGAATAAGACGGTCGTCTCATTTGTAAGTCAGTCTGTACCCGTACACTTCCATCGAGAAGCAGAAGTACTTGGCAGCAGAAATAATTCGTACTTGTGTACGTGCCGTCGTACTTATGTACGGATGTACCTGCCTGGTCGAGCTACACAAATTCTTTCATATATATATATATATATACCTTTCATATATATGTATTAAGAACATATACGGGCGCGCAGTCCACTTGAGGTAAAGTGGTTTCTGTTGCCCATTTATATCTGTAACCAACTCCAAATTGAACAGAACTCATACCCTCTCCTACTCAAAGTTAAAAGCATATGCATTACTTACTTCTGTAACTTAAATGAAACGCATACCATACATTTTGAACTAGAACATAACAATGAATACTTATTTTGTCACGTTGTTTAAGTTATGAATTAAGGATGTTATTTTTATGTCTTAAAAATGTCCATTTTCATTTCATTTTCATTAGGCTCCGACGTAAATATTGAGGCAGAAACTTATTTTTTGCATTCAATTTGCCTGACGACCCGCGTGGCGGAGCGGTCACCATACCGGTCTGACACGCAGTGGGTTCCGGGTTCGATCGCCGGTCAGACAGAAATCTGAATGATGAATTTAGATTTCTGTTCTGGGTCTGGGTGTTTGTGTATTCGTCTTTGTGTGTGTCCATGGCACCCACGACACAGGATTCCCTAATCCTACTGTGGGGCTGTGAGTGTATAAAGCGTCTCTTTTAAAAAAAAAAGCGTCTCTTTTTTTAAATTTGCATTAATTTTGTCCCTACTACAACATTTATTATTTATACTTTTTTAAGTCGAACGTTTTGAAGACAGTTAGTTATTTTTTTATAATAACTTTTAAAAATAATTAAAACAGATGAACATAGTAACCATCTAAGTCCTAGGCGGCCCGTTCACTTTCGTAAGTTCCGGCTCATTGACCTTCGTGCATGTAGCAGTAGTGATATCGAGGTGACGGCACCACAACCGACCCGGGAGTCACGACACCGACGCAAACGGTCCCGCCCCGCAATAAAACCGTCTATTTACCTCTACAGGCGACGGGTTGCCTTTCCAATTACCTAAAAAGGTCGCTAACGTTAAGATCAAACGTCTCCTACGACAGCCGAGCGGTAAAACTTGAGTTTTATTATCAGCGCTTTAGATATTTTCTATAAGTTTTGTAACTTTAATAATTGATATATCGTTTGGACAAACAATACACTATTCACATTTTTTAATACATGATATATATATATATACATACAAATAATATAACTATATCCATTATCGGTTTAAATTGATAAAATTGTCTAGTACCGTTTATCAAACGATCAATTTTAATAAAGTTTTGGCATGTAATTTAATAATTAAACAGGTATTGATAAACAGTGTATCATTCCATCTTTTAATATTGCCCTTGTGAGCTCATAATATCATTGCTGAGTATAAGTTTATAAGTCTGTGGTTTGTGGAGGCCGTAATTATTTCGCAATCTAATAGCGTGTTAATGCAATGGAGTGTATTAAAAAAACTTGTATGATACTTTCTATCCAAGTAACTTATGCTCTCTCTTGAATTAATGCAAATATTTCTTCATAAACCAGTTACTACAACCGAAAACATATCATTTTTTTTACATATGATGGAAGTAGCAACGAGAATGCAACTTGAATACAGCGGCGCTTAACATTGTTGTTAATACGCAGAAAATGATGTGCATGGTGTTGCCAGAATCAAATTACAAAAGGTTCTACCACCTCCGATCTATCTGTACCTACACTTAAAAATTATGTGAAAAATGAAATATATATTTTCTACCTACAAAAACATTGATATTCGCAACCAATAACCGCAGTCGGGAACAAAAACACCTACAGACAGATTTCTGCACGCTTATAGGATATTATGAAAGTCAGGGGTTCGCATCGCTGCGACGCAATAAGTTGTCCGACGGCACATTCCAGGGGAGATCGATGCGAAGCCATCAGGGGCCGGTCGGACTGCAACGGCGCAAAAACCACTCATTATGATTTTGAAACACATGACTGCTCACCATTAGAATAGGAATTATCTGCATTTAAAAACAAATATTACAGTCACTTTCATTATTTCCCTAAAACTATCTTGAAGTTGGTAGAACCTTTTGTATTCAGGGTACATTTGTAAGAAAAAAAACATGCCAACACTAAAAAAAATCGTCAAAAAATACGATGTTTCCTTTAAATATGGCTGAGATGGTATGTATGCTTGATACGTTTGGTGAGAGGCAAATTTCATTTTTCAACTATTAAGCGTTTTTCAAATACCACAAAGATGAATGTAGCGACTAAAAAGAAATACATAACCTTTGTAGCAGATAAAAACAGTTTTCCGATTACGTACTTTATCAAAATGAAATATAATTATTGAAATTGAGACCAATTTTTTTCAGGTTTATATCAAATTAATAGCTATTTACGTACGTACGATAACAAAAACACAATTATTTAGATTTTTGTCTGTCTGTTTCTTTAAGGTAATCTCCGTAACGGCTGGACCTATTTTTTCAAAGAACATTCCGATTTCCTTAAAACTGTTGAAGGTATATTATTTTTAGTTATGTTCGTGATGTGATATTTTCTAAAAGCAGGTGAAACCGCGAGTCTCAGCTAATCGTCACACAAAAATGCAACAAAATAGCATTCAGTTTTTCTCCTGTAAAACACCCACCGCAACACAGAGATAATCGAAATGTATGCACGAAACATTCAGAATTCACCGCTACGGAACACGCGGGCAGCGGCAAGCGGCAGATTCCGGGGGAGATCGATGCGAAACGAACGGGGGTTGGGGTCTGTTGATTGCGATGCCATAAAAAGCGTCTGCAGTCTGATGGGGCTTGGGACACATGCAGATTGGAGAGCAAATTGAACCGGATAATGGAGCTGTGTAAATCGAAATAAATGCCACTCAAAATGAATATCTCTACCAGAAATGTATGTATGCTACACACTACCACACCTATAAGTTATATTTGAAAATATAAATGGTTTTAATTAAATAATGAAATAAAATGTAGGTAGGTATTCGTGATAATTGCCTTATTGAGGACGTACGTAACTTTTTGAGGAGTATTTTGAGAAATCCAGTCACGGATGAATCTTCAGAACTTCAGAGACTCGAATGGCATTTTGAAGCAACCCGTCCTAGGTCTTAGAACACTGGCAAATTAGCACGAAATGTGTAAGAATTGTTAGTTTAGGAGCTTTCAAATTATTCGGGAGCAACTTTTACGAACACTCATAAATACTTTACATTTCTTGGAGTGTTCTGTGAACCACTGTATCATCTAGATGCTATAAAGATATCTTAAATCAGTATCGCACATAAGGTATCCTTAGATTGATCAAATCTCTCCTGTTAGGGATTAGGAGAGGCTCCAGTGCTTGACTTGTATTATTTCCGCGTCCTCACTTATTAGCACCGGCTGTAAAGGCTCAGAGGGCCAATATCCATCGTACATTTGCCATGAGACGTCAATGGGTCGATTAACCTCGGCACAAATGGCCGACAGCGGCAAATTCCATGGGAGGTCGATAGCGAAACGAATTGGGGTTGAGGTTAGTGATTGAGGAACACTTTGTGATAAATAACTTTAGTGGGTTCAAATTTGGCGTATCGAGATGATCCCAGGATCCGGGAATCGAATATCTGAAACACGCACCTTTTAAATACAAGTGCGTATTAGAAAAAAAGTAACTTGCTTTAATGATGAAGAATCTATAAGTTAAGTTATATAAGAAAAACTAAGTTTTCAAAGGTGTACACTATTTTCAAAGGCCTAAACCCCTAATTGTGGGAATACCCGAGTCCAGCAGTGCGATAATAATAAATTGATTACAGATTGATAGATGATAAGTATAGATGTATAATCAAGATAAAGAAGTCAAGAAGGAATATTATATGTATATAATCTGATACGCTTGTTTGCCTATACGTGTTTTGATTTGTTTGGAGGTGATTACAACTCTTTGTGGTTCGAACCCCGAGGCACCATCAATGCTATTAGGTAGAAATAATTCTGCCTAATATCAGCAGTGTGAAGCTTTGCTGTAGTATGGTTTTAAGGGTGTACTAAGGGAGACAAACTTATCAGAGGCGTTCCAATTTAGAACACAGGAGTAGCAACGCGTCCGTGGTCGATTGCAGATATTCATGGGCGGCAACTAGCGCTTACCATAAGGTGGACTGAATGCTCGTTTGCTACTTCAGTCGTATAAAAGAACTACATGCTAAATCTAGACAAGATAGGAGAACATACAGACAACCTAATCTCCATAATTGTTTTTGTTTTACATGAATAATATGTTAACCAAATTACATGCCATTACCCCATCGACGTTCGACCCATCTATGTCGAACACGGATTGCTAATGAGGAAATTATTAATTTAGATCTATTTACCACTGACAGCACAATCCCTAGAATTAATTACTTGTATTAGTGTTATTTCCTTGTAGTGTTCGTCGAGATTCAACCACTATCGTAAAATTAAAAAAATATATATAATATTAATTATACTAAAGCACTTCAAAACTAGACAAAGCAGAAGTGATAGCCTAGTGGTTAGAAACTTGGCCTCTCAGTCCGAGCACACACCTCCCGATTTTTTAAAGTTACGTGCGTATTATCACTTGGTTAGTCGGTGAGAGAAAACATCGTGAGGGAGCCCGAGAGTTCTTCAAACTACATATTCTGAAGCGTGTGTGAAGTCTACCAACACGCGCTTGGGTGGCCAGCGCGGTCGACCATGATCAAAATCCTTCTTAATCTGAGAGAAGATCCATGCCCAACAGAGGAACGGTAATGGGTTGACGAGGACAACGTCAAAACCAATTAAAACAGAAACGCGTGCTAACCTAGTTTTTCTTTGCCCATATTTGTATAGAAGTTATTTTGCTAGCGAAACACAGTTAGGCATTAAGTAGCCAAGTAGGTGGAATTTAAGACCCTGTAAATTAGCGGACAAAGCTCCATTTCCTTAACGCTCAGGCAATAAATTACCCTCAACGGTTACATTGTTACAACCCTGATAAAGTATGCACCAACGGATTTTAAAATTCAACTGAAATGTTCTTGAAAGTTTCTAGATTAGCAGCATATTTTGTAGTTTTAAAGAAGTGTACGAGAATGGTCATTTTTTATATGTTTGAAGTAGCAAACGAGCATGCGGTCCATCTGATGGTAAGTGGCAACTGCCACCCATGGACATTTATGATCCACCCCGGATAAGACCAGAATCCCAATTGAAGTCGACCA
>DWRA01002949.1:0-12898 GCA_018250295.1 Spathilepia clonius
ATGTGTTCTCTAGAAAACTTACCAAAAACATTAAATAAGTAAATTTTTAATACTTTTTATTTTAATGTTTTTATGTGAAATTACGTTTTTAATGTGACGAATACTATGCCGTTTCTCGATGTCATATAGTAAACCCGCCGTATTGGTGTCTTCCTTTAATTAGCATTTGGTTTTAATTAACGAGGCGGCATTATAATGACCAATTCTGTTTTTACAACTGCTAATAATTATTAGTATAAAGATAGGATTTCTAAAACAAAAAAGTATATAAAACAGCTTTTCATTTATATATTTATATAGTAAAACGAATGGTACTTATCGGCAAGAATCCAACAAGTCTAAACTCGATGAGTAAATCTTACTTAGTTGAAGCATCACTACAGTCAGCATTCGAGTCCAACATCGGATGTTGTTGTAGTGATGACGTTGTAGTTGAATTAAATAATTTATTAATAATTACGATATCTTAATTAAAATTGCAATGTTCTAAAAGTTGAATAAAAATGGAATTCAAATTTCATCTTAATCTAACAAGAGAAAGTGATTAAATATTATTAAAAAATATTTATTAATTTAGTTGTAAGTTTCTCAATCCGACGAGGTAATGTTGCTAGACTTCCATGAGGAAGAAATATGACCCCTTATTTACAGAACAATTTGATTTTAGTTAAAATTTAGTAACAAGATTTGATCCACACATACTAACACAAGTTAATAAAGCTTATAATTTAAAAACAAACACTGATTTTATAAAAAAAATGATCCTTAAATAAGTCGTAGAAAAACATCTCGTATAATTACGGGGCCGGTATGCAGCTGTGATATAATTATAGACAATTATTTATTTTAGAAGCCGACCGTGGGAGATAGTTGAACCAGATAGAAACCGTCCATAATGATCCGAATGGAATTTTGGCAACAATACACTAACTAAATGTAATGTGGTGAAATTTTTAAATCGTTAACAATGTTTACTCGTGATCAAAGTGGTTTGGCTACCAACGTAGTATAATTTCAAAATCTTCAACAACTTATTATCGTCCCACTGTTGGGCACGAGCTGTTAGAATGTGAAGGGTTTAGGCCACAGAAGTATATAGTCAGTAGTAGTAGGTTTGAAGGTGGTAGAACCCTTTGTGGTTTGACTCCGGAGGCACCACCGCTATACGCATTGTTAAGCGCAGTGTACTGGCTTGAACGGTGTGGTAAGTAAAAAATACTTATCTGAGGCATTTTAACTTAGTCATTAAGGGTAGCAAAGCATCTGTGGCCGATCTCAGGGCTCTGATACTATCTAGGGTTCATTACAAAAGACCGTAGGCGACAGTGGCCACTTAACACCAGGTGGACTACGTGCTCGATTATTGAAGTCCGCATACCACTGAAACTTACATAAATCATAAGAGATATTTTTACCATCATCATAATAATAGATAGATTTTCTTTTCATTGTAACGTGTACAAAAACTTATTAAATAAATAAATAAATAGATATACAGTTTTAAGTAACGTTGGACGGCTAGTACGTACATGTCTTGCGTGCTTCCTTCCTTGGATATAACCCTCAACCGCGGTGACTCTCCCTCACTAATTAGTATTGGAGTAGTTTCACGGAGTATGCAATCTTCCTTCGTTATGAAGATACTTAAACCCCGAATTGCGGCATAGAAGTAAGTATGTTAATATGAGTACCTACTATTTACAAGTTCTACCGTGTGCAGTTGCAAAACCAATAGTCAATAAAGTAGTATTCAAACCAGCTTCGTTCGTTGTAAGATCATAAAAATTGCAACATCGCCACATGTATCGTGATCGCGAGATAAAAGTGCGTGTGTTGTGTCGCGATAACACTAATCTTAACACCCAGTTTTGACATATTTATATTTAGTGTTGGTATCAAGTCACATATCCCAAATGCATTGATCAAATATTCCGATAACGAATGCTGCAAGTAAATATACTCAGATTTAGATAATATGTATCGCATTTCGTTGTTTACTTACAACACATTAACGTGTATCTCTGTTTCAGCTAAAAATTCCTGGAGTACCTATACTCCACTATAATGCGGATGTACTGTTGAATTAACACAAGAATTGACAAATTTGATCTTTTGTAGGAAAAGTTATGGATAGATTAATTATTAATAATGGCAATAACACTGCTTTAGCAATCTTAGCACGCATTACATACTAATGGTAAGTTGCATGAGAACCGTATATTCAAAATAACATTCCATAAAAGACTTTCTTTTATTTTGATAAAAAAAGATTTATTGATTGTATTGACAGATACTTTGTGTTCTGTTGTAATAAACTTAGGAATCATTTACTTACTCGTCAACTCATTTACTGTACTATGACTGGGCACGGGCCTCCTCTCAGAGTGAGAGAGGTGAGGCCATACTCCATCGCGTTGGCCAAACAATCAGAAAATTGTACACACCCGACCCGAGTGGAATACTACAAATGTGTAAGCCGTAGATTATTATCTACGTTTTGATGGATAGTGGTGTCTAGTAAAACTAAGAGAGACCAATGCAAGCGATGCTAGTAGCGTACAAAGTGAAAACGCAATAGAAAATAATTTTAATAATATCCATTTACACTAACATAAATTATTGTGATAGACACCGCAATTAGGTTTCGAGGCTATCTGGTAGGTAATATCGCTGTCCATCAAAGAGAGCCGCTAAGCGCGTTAACTGGAGGCATTCGTACAGTGAAACTGGTAACGTGGTAAACACTCTCTTTCCACGACGCTAATGTTGGAGAAAATGCATTTCCAAAGTAATGTGTTAAATGGGTTCTTGCTCGCGGCTTCACCAGAGGGCAACCCCGTGAGACTTTTTTCCTTTTATATGCTTATCGTGACAATCCATCCGCTTTCTGTGAAACAGTATAGATTTTTGACTATCTATCCCCTGATTCCAAGTAAAAGCTCAAATGAGTGCTCTAATTCGCGTGTAGATCAATCTTGTCAACTACATTCCTAGTTAAAAAGCAGACTAAATATTTTAAAATTGATTTCTTCCGCCAAGAAATATAAAACAACCGCCTATTATTATGTAGGTGTTTAAGCATCACATCCGATCGGTTACATCTAAAACACAATCAAATCACAAAATTTAAACATAATCTTTGCCTTTTTCCAAGCGCCATAACCACCGCTACTATTACTAGTACATAACTTTTTAAGTTACTTTATTTTTATTATAAGTGTAAACAACATTGCAAACGGAAGGGGCATGAAAGAAAAACTCATTCCATTCATTCTCTTGTTCACTTACAAAATGTTCGCCCGAAGGGACACCAGTGAATGAATTATACAAGTTTCTCGTTCCATTTTCTTCTCAAGTAATTTACTATTCCGAATTTATTTTCGCAGAAATCCGTTGCAATAGTAGGACTCCGTGGCTCGACTTTGGAGGCATCAACGCCACACTTATTTTTACCTATTAACAGTAATTATAATCGCGGCTGTTTTCTAACTTGAAGGGTATGATAAGGGTTCCATCATATTCCTTAGGGTTAGCAACGCATCTCTGGTCGACCTCAGATAGAATTCTAATCTTATCTAGGGTTGATCACAAATGTCCATGGGCGGCAGTGGCCACTTACTATCAAATAATATTGCCATAATATAAAAAAGTAGTAAAACATTAGTGATACCCGAGACAACAGTACCCATGTACAAGTCTTTTGGTATTCGGATAGGAGTGTCTAAGTTTCGGCCTAACTTTCCCCTACTCGGCGATTTAATTAAAACTTTCCATTTTCAAATAATAAACGAAGGCTTAAGGCGAAATGTGGACTTGGATAATTTTATGCTAATTACCCAGTAATCTAGGTTATTAAAATTGACCGAAACTTTCAAAGATCAATAGTAATAATTAATTTTCTGAGCACCGAGAATATTAATTTTATTTAGATCAGTCTTTTTGTCGACTTGGTAGATATTAAATTCGTTCTTCTTTAGTAATCATTTGTATTTTATTACCCGACTTCCAAAAACGAGGAGGTTCTATGTTCGGCTCTATGTATTTTTTCATTGCGGTAGGCGTTGCTTGACACAGGGTAAATTATTTTGTACTTTTGAGTGAGTTCAAAATCGTTTTTATTTTATGTTCAAAAATATTAATTTTATAAGTTTTTTTTTAACTTTATAAGAGGTACAAGTTATTTTGATTTATTTTACAATTATTACAATGAGTGTTTTTAATTTCTTTTGTGTACATTAAATTGTATGTTAGTAATCTCGTAGCTATTTTATACCTAAATAAGTTAATTGAGGTAGATATATCGATTCTAACTATCGATATATCGACAGACTAACAATTTTCTTACAAAACCAGCGTAAACAATACCATCGACTGTCCTCGGACGTTCACCGTTTCGATGACCGTTGAGTGGTCGCGTGATTGATTCGGCTAATTGAGATAGCTCGTTAAGGATGCATCTCGGTAAAGGCTTCTTACGGAATAGGCAATGGCATCTTCAACTACAAGGTATAACCATTCCTTAATAGCTTGTTTAGAGTATTTTACTTGCTTTACCTGTAATTACATATAGGAGGCTATCGCTTCACTATGCCATTAATGGTAATGAAATAATCGGGCAAGTAAGAGTTTAACTGGCACTTGGATGATTTTTTAAACTATTACGGTTCTATCGATAAATCGAAATACGCCGACTATTTTTACTACTACTGCACCCATCCAAAATCTATATGAACTAAACATTAAAACCCATGTAGGCATTTTACACGTGAAAAAACTTAAATAAACGGAAATGTTCAAATATTTCAACCATTATCCAACCGTATCCATTCGGGGATTAGTGAGTCGAGAGTTTGGAGTGGGATTTACGAAGTTTGAGTGATGCTAGGGTTGGCGCAAATCCGACATACAGACGTGTTCGGATTTAACACTAAATATTTGCGAGTTTGGCCAGTGCAACTTATATTGGACCGATGTTCGACGTTGGCAGTTGAATCAATGGGAAATATGAAGAAGCTATTTGAAAATGCTGCATACAGTGAGCGGTGCGGAGTGGACCGCAGTGAGTTGCTAATTATCCAGAATTCTAGTACTGGTACGACATTTTTTTTTATAAACTAAGTCTGCAGTAAGTGGTAACGGTCGCCTATTGAAATGTGTAACCAACATCGTACAGAACAGAAGTTCTACGTGAAGCCGATTACAGGTATATTACTACTCTGAGGATAAATATGGTCACCTCATGTGTATATTTACACGTCCTGTAAAGTTAGGAAGTCATGTATTCATAAATTTAATTGATAGTTAATAACATGCGGTTTAACGAATAAATCAGAAGCTGGTTTTGAGGTCGATTGCCGATGTCGAAAATGCAATAGAGGTAGCTCTAAATAATGAAGCCGTTTTTAAAGACATCCTTATAAATGCTCATTTGGAATAAGGGGTAGTATATCTCTCACCCATTCATGAATCAGACCGAACATTAGAACAAATAGTCCAAAACAATATAGTTTAAGTAGACTCCTGGCAACCCTAAACGAATTTGAATCAAAAATCGTAATCCGATTCTGTCTGGCGAATTTTCTCTTTTCAGTTTTAACGGCTTTTCAAGTAATTTCTCAATGAAAAGGTTCCCTTAATTTGTTATAGAAAGATGAACACTAAGCGATTGTTGAATGAAGATTTCAGAATAATTGAACTTTATTAATATTGGAACGAAGTCTTTTGTTGCCTACTATGTACACACTGTATAAAGAAAATGTTTTGAAATTGGTAGGACCCTTTGTGGACGGACTCCGGCAGCACCGCTGTCACTCCTATTTATGCCTCATAACACTAACGTCAAGCGTTACTCTGATTTGGGTCATAGGGACTGGTAAGGCAGAGATACTTACACGAGACATTCCACCAAGGTCATCAGAGTCAGAAACTCTTGTGGTCTACCTTAAGTAGGGCTCTAGTTTTATCTAGATTTGCTTACAGATGACTATGGACTGTAGTGACCACATCGGCTGGACTGCACCTAGCATGCATCTACTTTAACTCCATAAAAGATACTCGAACGCTTTTTAAGCGTAATTTCTATAGTAACTTATTCCCTGGAAAAATTCGTCGCGATGCAAGCGACCGCCATAAATTATTATCAAAGAGAATATATTAGACGCGCGTGTGGTCGTTTTTAAAATCGCCGGGGAAACTGTTTGCTTTACTTTGTTGCTTAAAGTTGTCTTAATTCAGTGGTACTCAATCTTAAGCACTGAAATAAACAACTAAATATTAACGTACCTACTAACGCTAAAATATTTTTCTTTACTTATTAAAGTGCAAACTTACAATCCCTTTTGTAAAATTATACCTCAAGGTATGTGAGATGTGACATGAAAATAAAAAAAGGACGAATTATGAAACAGTTCTGAACCTAGGTGTTCCATGTCCGTGGCATCCACGATACGATCATAGCACGAATTATGAGTGTGAGTGTGTGAATATTTAAGTTAATAAATAAGCATTATTTATCTAAGTAATCATTTCAGTTCCGTTATTACAAAATATTAATACAAAGTTGAATTTTCACACTTAAAAGTTTTATAACAATATAACAATTGGATGCCTGAGAAATAATATTGCAATCGGAAGTAATCATTTTATTTTGAGCTTGGACTGATTTTTTTACCACTTCCAGAAGTTTCATAATAATGTGATATCTCTATATGTTTTATTTAAATAAAAGCTGGATTCCAACATACGCAAATACATATAACACTAAAATACTATAAAACTCAAATTAATCATACAACACAATGTCTTCCACAAATATAAAAATTATAGGCATATAAGTTAATGAAGCTGTATAATTGCCTCATAAAGATCCTCTATATAATTTTAATGTTATCGTTACAAAGTATTTTAAGAGCTTGGAAAGATTAAGTGTCGTGTACATATTTAAATTTTAATAACATTGCGGGCCGAAGCTTTAGTACCCCTGGCTTATCTCGTGCCGCCAAGCTCCCACATATTTTCTTCGTTGCGATCGTTTTTGAAATGGTTAATGGGATGAAAATTTATAACTTATAGACTCGCGGTGTTTTTATAAACTAGCTTAATAATAGATAAGTGCCTTCAAAGGCATTTTTTATCAAAATAGATGTGAGGGAGCTATTATCACAGCACATATGATTTTTTTGTGTTAATGCCATCATACCCGTTCATCAATCCTTGGATGGTTCCCTGCTAGACTTAGGCTTCATCTGAATTACTTTTAAGTCCAACAATTTCCTGTTCTATCACCTTGTTAAGAGTGATCTGTGTTAATTTGACGTTGACATATTTACCACTCGACGTCCTTCCTTCCCTAACAGTTATCGGTCCTCCGAGCCAGCACATCGTCACAAAATGCAATGACGGCATGAAGTTCACAAGATGATAATAAACGTTAACATGAACTAAAACACTTTATTTTCAACTACAAAAGCTAATTTGTTTCAAGGAATAAACCTTCTTAATTTACGTATCCCTATATTATTTAATAACTTTTAAATCAGCTTTCGATAATCCCGAATTGTGGACTATTGAGGAATGCTCAATTTTTTCATAGAGGTGTCGATGTTATCCACTGTGTAGTCATTTACATATACATAATTAAGCGTTGGTGAGCTACAGTGACTCTATCACATAAAAGTCAGATCCAATACAAATATGACACGTAAATTACTCTTAATTCGGGAATGAGTCGGAAACTCAGGAATGGGCTCACGAAGGGCTTATGAATGATATAAATAACATTCCACGTCATCACAAGAATGAATGTAAATATTTGAAAGAGACAAAAACGTACAAAAACATAACAAGACACCACAAACGAGCAACCGCTGTACAGGAACAAAGATTTAATTGAACGAATGAATACTCTAAAATAAAAAAAGAGAACGAGCGACTTACTGACAGGTCACAAAATAAAACAACACGCAGATACTTGAAGAAATAATTTTAGAAAATAAAGATGCAAATCGACGAATGAATACTTAAAAATCTTCTCTAAACAAAAGAAAATTAACATTGAACCGTCATAGAGCACAAAATAATAGTCACTACTTGGACAAATAATTTTGGAATACAAAGTATACGCGAATGAATGAATGAATGTTTCAAAATTTTCTCGAAATGACAGTGTAAATTACACGCTTGACTGTGATAAAGACAGGGTTTACAAAATTATTTATTTGTCGATTATTCCATAAGAGCTATGAATATTCGACATAAAAGCTATTTCTTTTTTTATCAATAAAGAGGCTAAGTAGGGGTCAAGAAAGCTTACTGCATATAAAAATCAAATAATGTAATACCAAAATCAGTTATTTATATAGTAACCATTAATAGACGGGTGGTATGCGAACACAGTGGGCGTGCGTAGCTCGAGCATGCTTAGCGTCGAAGCGAATTACTAATTACGAACAACGAAGGACGATCTCAGTGAACTGAGTCGTACGCACGAGTGGCGTTAGGCATCTTTCAGATGTGCTAAATTAGAAAAAAAAGTATTTATCTTGTGTACGTCTACGAAGGCAGTTATACATTGACAGTTAGATTTTTTCATATATTATTACCGGATCAGTATCTATTTTCTGGTTACCGGTATATATGATTTCGTCACTTATGTAACGTCCTTGAGGAATGAATCTTTAAAAAACATTTATTAGTGTACCGGCGACTTACAGGATGTTCCATAAATAGTGTATCAGCGACACTAATATCCATCGACTTATCCCCCTTACATTTTAAGCATTTTTTTTAGCACAGACCATCGCTGGTCGACTATTAATGAGACCCCTGTATATAAGGAAATCGTGTGAGATTTCAGTTTTTTAAGCTTATTGATTTAAAATGAGCGTTGTAAGTCAGATGGTCCTATTTTGTTTGATTGCCCTGTTTTTTCTAGAACCATTATAACGACTAACTTTGTAGCAGTTGCAGCAGTCGTTGTTGTAATTAGTACAGGAATTTTACAATAGATTGCGTACATACAGTTCAAGCAACTGAGTCTAGAACATTTACTATTACTGAAATTTTGTATAGATGTTTCAAATTACATAGATGACCACATTCATCAGAAATTCATCCAGTAAAGAGATAATAATAGGGATAAACTCTATCATATTGTACTAACATAGATTTTAACAGGCAACAATTTCGATATAGGCTACCTAATTAAATGCTCGTGTTTCGTGCCTCGTATGAAATACCCTACACCGTGTGAAGTGGAACGCGCGGCGTGCGGTGCGTCAGCGCCGGCGCATCCTGCGTCTCGTTATTAACGAGGGGCTATAATTGCACACATTTTTATAATTATTCTTTAATGTTGTAGGTGCGTCTTTAACATTTCCCAGTATGCGTATTGACGTATGATCCGCATGACATAGCGGTCATCATTTCGGTAAGCAGATGGTTCCGGGTTCGATCAGATTCAACCGGCTAAGTGGGAAGTAAAATTATGAATCTAGATTTCTGTTCCGGATCGAGACCCATACTATACTAGTATACTAGTACATCAATATCTAGATATTGGTGTATTAATCTTAGTGAGTCGTGAATGCCACCCTACTAAAGGTCTACGTGTATAGATAGCGACAAAGTGTAATTTTCACTTTTAGTTTAATACTACTTAAGCTTACCTTCCCTTAAGGAATGTACTTTTTAATAATCACATAAGTATGAGTATTGTGTTCGTAGTCCGTTTTCGAATATTGAAACAACTTACGGATCCCGTCATTCAGTGGTAATTTTTCGCGGAAACTTACCTGCAAAAAATAATTATAATTAATAATCACGTAAAATATGAAATAAAAACGAATGTGCACTTTAAATAATTCATTTATAATTATTATAACCTTGCAAATTATTAATAATTGCAAGTACACATAAAAAAGCGTGTATATACCTACTTATTTAAGCGCGTAAGAAGTTACACTTCTTCGGCGTAGTGGACATAAAAATACAACGACAAAGAGTGCGACTGTGATGTAAAACTATGACAAAAAATACATATTAATTTGTTGCTACCTATCGTGTCGTTTCTTATCGTCTCATTATTACATACCTAGTAATTAAAATATTCCAAATTACGTTGTTGGTAGCCTTTCATGCAAAGTATGCGACATTTACTAGCTAACTTTATGAAGTCAATCTCGTAATATGGTGTTGTAAACATTCACTTTTATCATTTTTCCATAAAACGCCAACAGAAGTATAACTTCATAAACATATGGTGATCTTATAATCTCCTTTTTTTTGAAGTCGGTAAAAAATACGCGTGCAATTTATCAAAGCACTGCCAAACTCCAGGACATTTGTTAGCGGTGACGAAACTGACTGTACAAACGGGGAAACCATCAGGAAAACAGTCGGTTTTAAGAGGATATCCGAGGCGTGCGCGAGACGCGAGCAAATCCAATGTTCAAATCTCGATTCCCTTTTATCCCTCAAACCCGGTCGTTCGTAACGGAATCGGGATACGATAGGCAGCGGATTCGATCCATTGTTTTTGTTTAAAAAAGTTAAAGGATGTGATGCTCACCAGATGTCAAGCGGTCATTATTGCTAACTGAGATCCGCAATCAAATACAAATAGATTTAATAGTAGTGCCTTTTTGTATTGTTAAATTGGTTTGTGATGTTCTTATGTCCACTGGCATACAGCTGACGTTATAAGGAGTAACTTAGGCTACTTTTATCTTAGAAAATGTTTGAGGGTCCCGCGGACAAAATATATCCATAACATTTACCAATTAAATGCTGAACATATAAAATTGACATTATTTTTTTTGTGCCAAAACAATGTCTGCCTGGACCTACTTGTCCTGATTTTCAAATCTAAATCATATCTCATGTGTTCGTGTTTGTAACGCTCGAAAACTAGTCGATTTCAAATTTTTTTCACGACTTTCCCTTTCTGTATATTTTTATGCACGCAAATAAACTTTTATTTCCTTTCCTAATAATTAGTATCACACATTCGCAGCGAAGCGTGGCCAGGTCCATTTATCAAAACATAAGTTCTACCTACTTGATTACAAATGCATGGCTTACTGAGACCAGTCTGTTGCTATTATTTAGAAACTAGTAGTCGCAGTGCTTATGCGGTTCATAAAGCTTTGCCTAAATGTAAATAGTTTCATGAACAGCAGTGCATATAAAGAATTCATTTTGAATTCTTGAATATCAATGAACGACGAGCACCTTCAATGTGATTGAATCTGTATAAGCAGTTGAAAGTGTTGAAGTTGTTGATATGTAGCATGTGTTCCTATGCCAAGTCACGACATTATTGCAATACAAGATGGTGCTTCTAATAGAAAATACTTGAAGCATGTTTTCTTCACGCAGAGTATCTTCTCGTTCTATATTAGATTAGCAGAAACCTACAAACATTATTCTGCTTTCAAATATTCACTTCAGATTTGCGTAAAGCTAACTTTGGGTTTCAACACAGGCTTGACCGTATTCACGCGGAGAAACTGATTTAAAACTCTTAAGTAATATTTGACCAATCTATATAAGTATTTATAAAGAGGTTTACATAGCTACTGTTTATTACGTAACAATGGCCGTTGCAACCCATTTAATTGTCCCACAGCTGGACCCCAGTTTCACCGCACAATTGCAACCGCAACCGTACTGCAGGCAGATCACATTCCAATTGCAACGGTCGAACAAATAGTTCTTTGTTACTTTTTTCCGAGTGGTGAACTTATAGGTTTTTTTTTATTTGCAGTCCAACTGTTAAGTCATTGCCGCTCGTGACATCTGTTATTAGCTAAACATGATTGGGTTCCTTTTTAGCGTGGGGAATTAATCCGTCATGGATAAATTTCAGTCACGGATGCGGCAGGGGCAAGCTGGACTTCGGTCGGCTAAAACACCACAGTATTCCACTCTTTGCACAGTGACATAGCCACGAGTACGCTTTCGAATTGTACCGTAGTCTCGCTGGTGTTAGAAACCTTTTAATGCCTACTCTTCTGGGATGGAACTGGAGTAATTCCATCAAGTAATAATATGAGACGCTCATGGGTATAACGCAACGCCGCCACGCTTATCAAGTACGATACGTAGACACACTTTAAAAAACTTTCCTCTTATATAAGCTCTGACGCATGGCAGGCATTACGAAGATTTCATTTACGATAGTAAATTTCAAATACTCATAAAAAATCAAAGGTGTCTGGGATTTGAACTCTACACTCGCAATATGAAGCTGCCATTCTTACCACACGGCCATCATCGCTTTGAAGGCTTACGTCAAATTGCCAAAGAGTCCGGAGCAGTTACGCCGCAGACAGCGCGTATTCATTAGCTAAACAAATTGCGATCGAGACAAGCCGTGAGCGAGCGTTAACGAAACGGTTAGCGCAGAGGTAATCTGTGATTTCATCTGCTTCGGCCGTTGTGCACCAGGAAATTATTTATGCAGATAATTGGATATATTCGTCTCTTTTACGAGGGAAAGTTGGGAACAGACGTGAGTTAATTTGACGACATTTACCGCTATGAATTAACACAAATCAAGAAAAATAATTAGTAGTGCCACGATTTAAGCTATTAGGCTTGTTTGTAAATTTTCAAAATATCGTAACGTCAAAGACAATTTTCAGATATCTACTTTATGAAGAAATGTAATTTAAATTAAATGCGGCAATGAATAAGCTGCAGTAGACTGTAACAAAACCTGTTACAATATTACTTAATGTTAAACAAGAAAACCAGCAAATGAAACTTATTTTATTAAACAAATTGTAGGCGTCGAGCTATAATGATTAGCTTAGAACAACCGTGGATATATATATATATATATATTTTATATGATGGAGTAGCAAACGAGCATGCAGTCCACCTGATGGTAAGTGGC
>DWRA01002950.1:0-12897 GCA_018250295.1 Spathilepia clonius
ACTGAACCTGTCAGGCTGAGGATTTAGGCCATAGTCCACCGCGCTGGCCAAGTGCGTATTGCTATACTTCACACACTATATATATATTTTTATCGCACTCTCAGGTGTGTAGGATACCTTACGATGTTTTACTTCACCGTTGCACTAAATGATAACTAATTTTCTAATACGCTCATAACTTTGAAAAATCAGACGTGCGTGCCTGGGGTTTGAATCTTGGACTCCTCGGTTGAGAGGCGCCACACAAATAGGCTATCACTGCTTTTTTAATATTGTGTCAATTATAAACTGAGTTAAAATGTAATTATTCAACACATAATATTCAAAAGACGCACATTTGAATAACTGTGGCATTCTCGAGATTCTCTTGTTGAAAATAGTCGTGAATATTTAAAAGCTTCCTTTACAAACATAAACCAGTATTTTTAATTAAAATTCATAAATGTAGTCCCATACAACGGTGGTTCCCAACCTGTGACCCTTTTTTATAAGATTGAGCAATTGAGCTTACAACCTACGATGGTAAGTGAAGAACTGCTTATACTAGAAGTAACTGTACCACCCTGTATAAACTATATTGATTCTATCATCTTTCTATCTTTGTTTTTTCATGGATTTTTAAATTTACAATACAAAATCGCTAATGTACAGGCTTTGAAAGAGAGCTCATAGCCATTTGGGAATACGTCTAAAGGAACTCCATTTTACATTTTTATTCTGCACACTATACGAAACCCGTGAGATATAAAATATGGTTTGCGAAATCGGCACTTAAAATTTCAATTGAACTCGTTGTAAGCTGCGACGAATATTGCTTTAATATTCTCGATCATTGAGGTCTCTGTTAGGAGAAGTAATATCATAACAGTCTGTTTTTTCGTATTTAGAAATTTTTTTTTATATGATGGAGTAACAAACGAGCATGCAGTCCACCTCATGGTAAGCGGCAACTGCCGCCCATGGACACCTGGCACCCTTCAAACCTGAAGACAGCAGCGCTTAACACTACTGTTATTAGACAGAATAAGTGTGGTGCCGCCGGGGTACATTACAAAGGGTTCTACCACCTACAATTCTACCTTTTGATATAAGATAGAAGTACCAAACTAGCATACAATCTACCTGATGGTAAGTGGCGACAACTATAAATGGCCGAAGATAACGTTACAATCCTACTTCAGGTCGGTCACAGATGCGCTGTTACCTCTGAGGACCACGTTCGAATGCCTCAATAATATTATCGCGGAATTGATACGTTTTGTTATGTAATGAGTGCTCACGATACGAAGTTTTCATTTTTTAGTTGCCGATATTTTGATCTAGTTGCAAGGATCGTGGTCACGGCGGAACACGGTCCGGTGGTCCTCCGTGACCACGATCCATGCAACTGGGCCGAAATGTCGGCAACTAAGAAATCAAAAGTTCGTATTGAGTACCCCTTACATAAGAAAGAGATTAACGCTGTTGTTATAAGGCATGAAAAGGTGTGCCCGCTCTGTGGTTCTACCACCTTTAAAACTGTACCACTACTATTTATTTTTAAACTCCTGAACTACATAGAGATGTCGTTATCGTTTTTGTTTCTTTTAACTTAACCTACAAAGTATAGTATCCATCATCCGGAAAAGACGTTATCAGAGTTATAAAATATGATTTTCGTGACAACCGACCAATAACCACTGCGTGAAATCAATTGAACTTTTTCACACACAAGCCTTGCTATATCACCTCTCAAAACACATATATAAGGATTATGTGGCTTAAGTGTGAAGTTGGGAAAAAAACACAATTAAACCCTCAGTCGGGAAAAAACGAAATTACTTTCCGAACAACCTATTATTTATTCAATATTTTAGTCTAACGTCTAGTAATATATAATATATAAAAGTATTTTATATCTTGATAGTATTCATATTGTATCAGTTACACTAGTGTGATTTAGATATTCTATTAGACGTAGATACTCATATTGATAGAAAGGTAGTAAAATTTGAAAAGTATCGAAAGGATGTTAATGACGGCAGAGTTACATATAAGGCGAGCACTTCAGTCCTCAGTGCAATCTATCTGTGATACTACTGGTAGAACTCCTATTCTAGAATGTAATATGGAGTTTGTTGCTGATGGCCATGGGCGGCAGTGACCACTTACCATCAAACGAATAATTGACAACCGCGCGCGGGTACGGTTATTCATGCCAGTGTATACGCAAATTGTTTTAGGTTCAATTCCTGCCAGTCAGAAATCTTAATGATGAATTTAGCTTTCTATTTGGGTCTGGGTTTATGTACTCCTCTTTGAGTCGATGGCGTCCACATCACAAGGAATGAGGAAGGTTGTACAAAGCTTATATTTTTCCTGTACATCATAAAACTTCACAACAGTTACAAAACTTTCCGTCTTCAACAAGAAAACCTTACAAATTCCTTCTAAAATAAATTAAGGTATTTTCCTTTTACCGAGTACTAAATACTGCAGATGCACGTGTTCCGTATTGTTTTTGGTTCAAGTTTAATTCCCACCCACCTTGAGGCAAACTAACAATTATTCTACGAGTTTAACTAAAGTTTTTCAGTGTTCGTGGTCCTCTTTTGATAAAGCGCTTGCTGGTATATTGTTTTACCGTCTTGGACAATACTCTTGATAAAAGACAGTTTATATTTTCATAGTGAAACTAAATTACGCTAGCGTGCACAGTTTTTAAGTAGAAATTCTACAAATTTCGAGCGTTGAGGTTATATGAAATTTGCTGTAATGTAGTTTGTTTATGTAAAAATATCCTTAAAATCGGTTTTACCTTTAAAAATTAGCCCAACCATAATAAGGAAACTTAAGGGCATATTTTGTATCGCATACGTGCTTAATAGGAGTTATTTTTAATCATTGTCTGCTATCCATATGCTTTTCTTTCAGTAATATTAACTTATTATGTTATTATTATGTTACTTAACCTGGTGGATGAGCGGAGTACCCAGTAATACAGGTTTCCACCTAGTACGGGGGCATTGCGACTTATTTGTGTTGAACCCTTAAGATTAATAAAGAATTTTTGTTTTTTTTTTTAAATTAAACAATGCTTAAATATACTCCTATCTGATACCTTAAGTGCATTACAAAAAGATTTACTGTGATGAATTAAACAAATAGAATAAGATCGCAGAAAATGGGTAATAATATATTACCCAAGTTTAGTTGAGCAAATAAAAAAATCTTTATTCAACGTTCAAGCATTCACAAAAGATTTAAAACAATTAAATTCGCAAACAAGCAAATGGCGTGGCGGTGGTGCCGCTGCAGTCGAATTATGGAGAATCCTGCCACTTTTAAATTAGTATAGAGATTGGAAAGTAGTGATAGCTTAGTGGCTGAAACTTGAACCCTCAGTCGAGGTTGCGAGGATCCAATTTCAGGCACGTACATTTGATTTTACGGTAACGGCAAAGGAAAAAACTGTGGGGAAAGTACACCTACTGTTCTTTAATAAAGTTCTAATAAAGTCTACCAATTCGCACTTAGCAGGCGACAGTTTCCAAACCAGGATTATGACTGTCTTACTGTGAGAGAAGAGAGACCAGCAGTGGGACTGTAGTGCTTGACGACGATAGATATTGTCGCTTTGTGCCTGTAATCGATACCAACCGCAGTTATAATTGCTTTTGGTTCTGTGGTTTTGCGGGAAGAGCTGTCGGTCATTAAATGTGTCAAATATGACAGTTATTAGCAGACAGCATATCAGTGACGACAGAGTTATTGTATTTGTGGTCATCTATGTTGTTTGTGACACACATGGCACATTTAAATGGAATAGATTGTTTCTATATTATGTATGTATGAAGGCTACCAATTCGCACTTAGCCAGTGCGGTGAGAGGACACCGATACCCAGTAGTGAGACAGTAATGGGTTGTTGACGATATGATTGTATTTTTTATTTGTTAGAGTAGCAAACGAGCATGCAATCCACCTGGTGGTAATTGGCAATTGCCGCCCATGGACATTTGTAATTCACCCCAGATAAGACTGGGATCCTACCTGAGGTCTACCACAGATGCGTTGCTACCCCTGAGGACTAAGTTGAAATGCCTCGGATAACTAAGTCTCTCTTACCACACCGTTTAAAACAAAAGACAACAGCGCTTAACACTGCTGTTATTAGGCAGAAATAGGTGGTGTGGTGGTGCCGCCGGAGTCGAACCACAAAGGGTTCTTCCACCTTTAAAACACGTAGAAGAATATTCTGCAGTAGCATTTCCGTTCAAATGTATGATTATCTGGCCTACTTATTATCCATGGCTGTGCTGTACCGACTGGCGGTATGCCAGAGTGTTTGCTTGGCATATCTTATGCTTTGTCTTATGTCATCGTTGACATAGGACCAGAGGTCGTTCACCTACGGGGTCTTTGATCTTTCCTTTAACCGACCAAATAGAAGAAGGTTCACAGTTCAACATTTGTTCAATCCGTTTTGTGTGTGTTAAAAGGTATCTTTGGGAATTATTGACGTTATTCCATGACTTTTTTTATTTAATTGTATTATGTTTGTAATAATCCTTAATGCACATGTAAAATATGATAATGCATTCGAAAAGCTTTTTCCGTATTTCTCGTGAAATTAATAATTAAGAGCCGTGATCAGTAATTATTGATCAGTATAAGCTCATCGTGTATGAAATCTCTTGCTGTAGTGAATTTCTCCTTTTTATCCAAAGAGAGAATATCCATAATAACAGTACGAGGGTATTAACTGAACATAATTTCCTTTAGTCTAAAATACATAATTATATATTGTTCTTAAAAGGTAGATTGCCTATTTATTTTATGAATCGTTTCATATATCAAGAGTCTAACTTTGCCTCCGCTGCATCTTTTCGGTGTTTTGATACAATTTTTCTTAATTTTCTCGAGATCGTGAAAGTCAGTGATATGATGTTTATGTTCTTGCCCATAGTACAGACTATGTGGTTGCCAAATTTTGTAAAGATCAGTTATTTAGTTGATCACTGAAAGCGGAACAAATAAACTCCTTTCACTTTATGTACAAGTAAGGAAGGATGTATGGTTCATTTGTTAGAAAAGTTTACATACTACTTACGGAAGCTCGTCAAAGTTGAGAATCTTGGGTAGTAATCTCCGTATGTTGCTTCCGTCTCAGTCAAACTTTGAGTCAGCTGATTTATATAAAAGTCGAGTTGACAAACAAGTAAGTCAAGTAACACAAGTAGGTCTGTAGTCAATTTGTTTTTATTTTTGTTTCTACGCCTCTAAGATAATATCTCTTTGTATCGTCACATTTAATTATATCCGTAAGTTATTAAAATTTTATTACATCCTTTCGTTTCCCCGTTTTTTAATTGTCGCTGGCTAAGCGTATATATGCCAAATCCATGAAATACAAAAAAAGTTAGTAAATAAAAATAATCTCAAGTGTTCATAATAAAAATTGTTACCTTGTTCTACGTACTTGTATGTATTCCATTTTGCATATAAAATAAAATTTGATTAAAATAAAACAAAGTTTGTAAATATTTTTTTTAAAATATGTTCGTGTATGTTATTAAGATTATAATTGTTGTATTAAATATAATCCACTTTATTCAATACAAAATACTGCTGTTTTAATTTTAATGATTACTTGATACCCCTTTTACTGACCGACAGCACGAATAATTCTTACAAAGTTTATTAAAGTTACGGCAATGTACCGTTAACAGGAATTGTAAACTATTCAGTTCGCTACAACACAATTATCGTCTAGCAGGTGCTAATATTTTAGGTACTTAGGAGCGTTTAGCGTATTCCACACGTTTAGCTTTAAATTTTTGGCAGCTGAAAACAGTTTATATTACGTATACTAACTAGGTACACAGTTTTCTTAACGAGATCCCTTTAAAAGGCCTTTAGAAGTCGGTAGAACCTTTTGTGGTTCGACTCCTCTGCCTAATAGCAGCAGTGTGAAGCGCTGCAGTGTTTTGTTTTGAAGGGTGTGACATAGAAGACATATTAATCCGAGAACCAACTTATCTGGTGTGGATTCCAATGTTAAAGGGCGGCAGTTGCATGCTTGTTTGCTATTTCATAATATATGTAAAAAATGCACTCGATGTCGTGAGAGCCAAATTATATTAGGTTACGTGGGATTTTGAGCCACTAAACCTCTCTTCTTTGCTCGCTTAGTGCCTTTATCGGGCTTGGCCCAGGTGAGCATTTACGCTCACACCGAGTGTGTACGACGTTAGGCGGCCATACATTGTCCTTCCCGGAGTCGCAGGCTGGGCGGTTCGAGCTCCCTCACCGACCGCAAGATTAGTCACCTCTTACGACAGGCAGGGGATACCGTAGCTCTATTCTCGTCTCGAGACTACAGGGTCAAATTTATGTATACCTACGTAACTTTGTTACAGTTATGTATAAGATATTATGAGTGGTTACTAAAATTGATTTATTTTCATGCAATATATTGTTATACTTACAAAGTTTGCTAAAGTTACAATATGACAAGACGCACCGTTAGCAACATGCAAACTTGCTAGTAGCTCACCACAACGTAATTACGAGTATCGTCTGACGGGATCCTCGGTCCAGCGCTAATATGTTACACGTAAATTTAGATACAGCGTGCTCGCTTTAGACAAGGAAGTGGCTTTAAAATGTCGCTTGAAAGCATTTTGTATTACGTATTTATTTTCTGTAGGAAATTTTATAAACTACATAGTAAAGAAAAAGGTTCGTTAGTTTCTACTATGTCCTGAAGTAGGAAAGAATGTACAAAGGCTTACCGCTTCATAATTATAAAAAGTTTAAATAAATAAAGGTAAAAAGAAAGAAACGCGATACTTGCGTATAAACTATGAAGACGGAACTCTTTGCTTGCAGTAAATTATTTAATAACTGTGGGAATACTTAAGAAAGAAGCTCATTCCACTCTTTTCACTTGCAATTTTTATCTATCTGTTATCCCTCTACTGGGCAAAGGTTTGTTACAACCACAAAACGGTTTGGAATTTTCCGAGCATCCACTAAATTAGAGTGTCAAAATACACTGTATTAAAAGTTTTGGCTCCCAAATACGTCTACATAAAATATTTCACGTGTTTTATTCGAATCCCGCAATCTAATGTGTTTTTGTTGCGTGTAGAAAACATTTTTATTCATTTTAAAATTTTCTACAGTAGGAACTACATTTCGCTTTGCAATTTACGTATCGTTTGTACCGTGAATTTATCATGCAGCGAAATAATTCTAACACGTCAACCACCTCTAGCGTAAAGCTAGACGTTAATTTATAACGTCAGGCGAGCGGAGAAAAGTTTCTTATGTTTTACATAATTTTCTGCATTTTGAAGCCATCGAATTAATGTAAACATAGGCGGAGTTATGAGTTCATTAAAATATTGGGATGTTTGACTTTTTTAAGTGTCGTGGATATACAAAGATATATATGTTATGTAATATATGATACCCAGAAAAGATAACAGAGTAGATTTAATTTTTTTTTTAGGTGATAGAGCTCCTAGTTGTTCAACGTTGCCCTTAGTTGTTGATCATGCGTGTTGACTTATTCTTCAGGGGTAGCAACAAATCTGTGGCCACTTGAAAGATTATTACAATACATCATCGTTATTCTACATTTTTAAATATATTATTGTTGATTTGCGCTTTTATTATCGTTGGTTGCATAGTACAAGAAGTGATAGTCTAATGGGTGAAACTGAGTTCGAATCCTAGGCAGGCACATCTGATTTATCAAAGTTATAAGCGTATTAAAAATATTAACTATCACTTGCTTAGACAGTAAAGGAAAATATCGTAACGTCAACTACACAACTTAGAATTCTTTAAAAATGTTGGCCAGCGCCGTGGCCCAAGCCCATCTCACGCTGAGAGTAGGCCCGTGCTCAACAGTAGGATAGTAATAGCGATAAATATTACATCAACTTACGTGATGAAATCAGCCTACAACTGTCCACTGCTGAACATAGGCCTCCCCTAGAGCGTGTCACGTTGCTCGGTCCTCTGCTTTCCTCGTCCAGCGTCTACCAACGATCCTACGGATGTCCTCGGACTAGCGGGTCGGGGGTCATCCTACGCTACGCTTGCCGATCAACTTACGTACAGTGCACTAAATAACGGACAATATTCAGTAATGCTAAAAACCCGTATGTTTTCACGTACGTTTCACAAAATAAAGTTTCCAAAATTGAAATAATGGAGTTATAAAACTAAATTGAATATGCTTCGTTAGTGTAAAAACAAAAGTGTTTGAATGATTTTTTTGACCAATTTATTTTCTTTTTTGGTTTTTTTGTTTGTTAACGACGCTGTTTGTAAAAGATTAAAATATTTACTGAGCGAACTGTTATACACAGTTCCACTTCGGCCTGTGTAATTATGGATTTAGATGTTTTTAGTAATGGTTGTGTGCCTAAGAAGGAATTGCGAGGAATAAGCATACAACTGTTTGGGGTATGTATAGAAGTTTTTGACACGGAAATAGCAAACTAACATGTAATCCATGATGGTATGTGGCGACTGCCGCCCTGTGGACATTTGTAATTGACCCCAGGTAAAATTAAAATCCTACCCGAGGACTAAATTGGAAATCCTCTGTTACGTCTTACTTACTACACTCTTTAAACCAGAACATTGCAACGCTTAACACTGCTGTTATAAGGTAGAAATAGATATAGCTGTGGTGCTTCCGATGTGAACCATATGGCCTTCTATCAAATTCTCAATACAATATATTTTACAAATACCTTTTTATTCCTATGAAGGAACTATCAAAGTTAGTTCTGTCGCCTTTAAAATTAAATATCAGGCAAACACGTATTTGTGTTTAAAAACCGAATTTATTTAAATTTATTTATAAATATTGATTTACATAGAGTTGCTATGTTATTTTTAAAATACCAACTCTGTATAAATACCCTGATCAATATGTCACTAGGTTGTTTGGAAATGTTAAACCCAAATGCCAGAACTGTGACAATTAATTTTGGACCGACCCAGATGTGTTCCGGATTAAAATGGCGTCATCACTTCCCAGAACAGATGTTTGGAAAATTGATATCTATTTATCATTTATTATTGGAAGTTGGGAAAATTATTTTCTACCTTATTATTATAAATGTATATTTTAAGAACAAAAGACGTGTGTACATATGACAACTTAGGTGTAACGATGTAAACGTCTTATATGATTTAAATTTTATTTTAGGCTTTAATTTTTATGCTCTTATAGGAAGCTTAGGAAATATGGAAAAAATCTCTTTTCGCCTATACTAGGGAGGGGGGAGGGGGAATATTATTCGGATTGTATTATTATATGAACAGAAATACCTGGCAGGCGACAAACGATAAAACTGTAGGCCGACCTAATTTGAAACACCGATTGTCATGCTGATACTATTTAACACAGCTTAAGATCAAAGTAGTGTGCCATGAGTAACGTATTCAAACCAATAAATCGCATGCCATACTTCCTAATGCGTGACTTGGTGACTTATATATGTGAATGTTTATGCTGATAATAACATAATGCGATCCACATACAAAATAGCCTGACAAAGCGCGGCATTTGTCAACGCCGTACTATTTAAAGGAACTCTTTGTGCTTTGCCTCTGGAATCATAATCGCCACACCTGTTTCTGGCTAATGACAGCAGCAGCAATGGAAACTGTGTGGATCTGGACTCAGAATAGAAATTTAAATCCTTTACATATTTGCTTAATACTGTTATTGTTAGACAAAAGTTGGTGTGACGGTGGATCCGATGGCACCACGCACCACAAAAAGTCTATAACCTTCAATTAACGATATATCGATTAAAACTCAATATAAAAGATATAGATTTACATATAAACTTAAAATTACATTCTGTTATTTCCGTTCGAACCACGTGATAAAGGTTCCATATTATTGTTTCGGAAATTTATTCGGGTGAGACGAAGAGCGTGTTGTTTACATTTTCATGTAATTTACATTTCTAGGACATTCCATTTATGTGGTAATAGCATTTTTGAGGTAATACCTAATTTCAGCGTAGCATATGTGTTGGCTTCATATTCATTTCTCGTTATTCGACTCCAAATAAAACAAGAATTCTACTTAAGGTCGGATCTGTATCCGATCGCACGTATCTGAATGCGTTGTTATCTCTGAGGAGTAAGTTTGAACTCGTTAAAGTCTCCTTTCACACGGAAGACTGCAGCGTTTAACACTATTATTATTACTACTATTAGTATTAGATAGAAATAGATGCGGCGGTGGTATCGCCGGAGTCGAACCTCAACGTGTTCTACCACAATCACCACTAATGCTTCATAGAAAAAAATAATAATTTGAAGAGCATGTCTACTTGATAGTAAGTTCTATTTACGTACCTTTAAACATAAATCTAAACAAGTTTCAGGCGAAAATACATTTCCGTATGTTTATGTAAATTGAAACGTTATTATGTCCTTTTGGTCTTGAAATGAAAAGGGTTGTGTTATTGCGGGTTGTTTCAGGAATAAATTCTTAGAGGCGAAGCGTTGTTTATGTTTTCGTAAAATTTGCATTTTTAGCATATGCTATGTTGGGTAATCTTTAAAGACATTGTAGAATTGTTTGTTGAAAATTTTGCGAAATAGCCATATTATACTGTTTCTATGTGTTACACGCAGTGATTTCGACATCTTTTATACCATATAAAAAAGTATATGATTAGAATTCCCTGTTATTGGTGTAGAGTAGTGATTTTACTATATACGTATTTCGCAGGAAAGAAAAGGGGGTTTAAAGACTAGTGAGAAAGATTATAAACACTTTTAAAAATATCTACGCTAAAAAACATGCATAGAAGAACTACTCTTTACGAATGAACTAATTATTTGTGTTCTAATTTAAATTAAGATGCTATGATTTTTTTTTTCAAAAATAGTTCTAGATACTAGAGTACTAAATTTAATCAGGACGTGTTTTTAACCTATGTGAGGTATATGCAATGTCGTTAGCAAAATGAGATCTTTTACGGCTATTTCACCGTTGTGTGCTAAAATTTGTATTGTCACTTGACAATTACTGATTAGCATCTACGCGCAATGGAGCACTGAACTTTACACACCCTCAAAATTTAGTTACTCGGATGTTACATATAGGAAAGTGTTAATAGTCAAATATTTTGTCAACTCTCACGGGGCATTGACCTTCTGTGTATTTATGTACATTTCGTATCAGTGTGTGTTAAATATGCAGCGATAATTTACAAGATTTTCTTATAAATCTTCCCTATGACGCAAAAAGTCATAAAGTTATTAGGGAGATCCGTAAAAAGATATTACGTATATGTGACACTTCTAGTATATAAAGTATTTATTGTAGGGTCTTACGGGTTTACGGTATTGAATTATTTACTGGGGTTTTATTGTTACTTGTGATACTTAGGTACTTATAAAATTTACTGGAGTAACTAAAAGTAGCATACATGCAGTCTGCCTGATGGTAAGTCACTACTGTCACCAAAGGAAGTCTGTCGTCTGTCTACCTGAGGTCGGTCACAGGTGCGTTGCTACCTCTGAAGACGTTAGAGCGCCTCAGTCTTTCTTACACAGCCTTTAAATCAGAACGCAGCAACGCCTAATACTTCTATTATTAGGCAGAAATAGGCGTGGCAGTGGTGCCTCCGGAATCGAATCGCGAAGGGTTCTGCCACCTTCGACTTCATTTCATTTGACACGACACGTTAAATGTCTATAAATTATATGGAGTCTTCCTTATGCGGTATTATTAATTTAACGAAATCGCATCAGCTCATTCGTTTGGAATCTCAACTAAAATCCTGTTTTGATCCACCATGACTGCAACAATGTGACTACGTATAATAAATAACTGAAACTGCTCTGAAATCTCGAAGAAGTCCGCACGAAAGCCGGTAGCGTTAATCGCTCGGATTAGGGACGTTCGAACGTGTGTGTGTGTTAGGCTGGATACACACTGTGTAATGCACTAGATAGAGACAACTGCGCAATGACTGTTTTTAATTTAGATAATTTTACTTTAATTTAGATAATTTTATTTTAATTTAGATACTTTTAATAATTTTATCGTTTCTCTTTTTATCGATAGAAATATATTTAATGTATTTGACCAAATTATGTTTGAAATCTAAAAATATTGTCTAGTCATATATTTTTACTCATTTTTAGTAACTGTAATTATCTAATTATAACTTAATATAGTTCGTAGCTAATCTATATGCCGAAATGGGCTAAGTACTTGTAAATTAATGACCTTACACTGTGCATCGCAGCGTCATAAGTTGTTATCTTCAGGGTTCAGAGTTGCCAATAAGCTTCTGTTGTACCAGTTACTATGTAAGTTTCCGTAATTAAGTTCAAATTTAGTTTCGCAAGATGTTATCCTAACTATAGGTCAGATTATTACTTAAGTATATTTCCTAGGAAAGGGCAGGAAAGTCCTCGATTGGAGACCACGTCTGGCCAAAAGGAGCACAGGGTCCTCCCCGACCAGGTGGACAGATGACCTGAAGAAGACAGCGGGTAGCCGCTGGATTCAGACGGCTCAGGACCGGTTGGAGTGGCGCAAGTTAGGGAGGCCTATGTCCAGTAGTGGACTATAAAAGGCTGATGATGATGATGATGATGATGATGATATTTCCAGTTGTAAAATAGATAAAATCATTGAATAAATACGTCCATTACACGATCGGTTTCAGGTGGAACTACTATTCTACATAGATTTGGTTACGGAAGCAGTAACTACATGCCATCAGGTGTACTGCATGATCTCTTGCTCCTTTAATTATAAATAAAGTGAGAAGTTATACTCCTCTGGCGTATCAATGTGTACACGAGCAAGTGAAAGAATTACGAATCATAAAATATTAAAGAATGTTCG
>DWRA01002951.1:0-12896 GCA_018250295.1 Spathilepia clonius
TAATGAAAGAAAAAACATTGGTAGCACTTACATATTCTAAAGAATATATTGAAATATATTCAAAAATACAAGTATTACTGCCTGAAAAAGACAGTATTAAGTGATGCTGTATTCTGGTTTGAAAGGCATAGTAAGGGAGACTTATTTATCGAAGGCTTTTTAATTTAGTCCTCAAGGGTAGCAACGTATTTGTGATTGACTTCAGGTCAGGAATCTTACCTGGAGTAGATTATAGATTTCCATGGGCAGCAGCGGCCACGTACCATCAGATGAACTGAATGCCCGTTTCCTACTTCAATGCAATAAAAAATATATATACTCGATCAATTTTAGCACTGCCATTAAGTAACGTTTTTGAAAAAATGGTACATTTTAACGTAAATAATCTTTAGCGTCACAAACGTCTCGGCCTTACAACAGGCGTTTTATTGTTAATGTTGGTGTTCAATTATTGCGTCATATATTTGACTGTTAGGAAAAAACACATAATGCTAATAGGTATTTGTGAGCGTCCTGTGCTAAATCTGTAAATTTGTTAGCTTTTTTAAATTAAAGTATAGTTAAAGAGTGTTAGTTTATAGAGAGCAATCAACAGGATCTATAATAATATTGAAATAGGTGTACCTCGGGGTTTTATACCACGGGCGTTTTTATTTTAGTTAATTCAAATAATCTGTTTCTAAATAGTATAATAATAAAACAAAATGCATTAAATTTTCTTTTACCAAGTGTAATGAGTACGAGGATGTCTTCACAGCCCGGTTCGTCTACTTCAGCTTCTCTCGTAGGTTTCTATCTTATGGCATTTTTCTGTAGGATAGTGCTGCTGATTTCTACTTTCATTTTACAAAAGAGCCCTCAGTGAAATATATAGTCCACGACGTGGACCCTCAGAGAACTTTTTCGCAATATTATTTAACATATTAACGGTTCGCGGTCAGTACATTTAAGAGAATTGATGTATGTAAGGAAACATAGTGATATGTTCGAAAAAAATTGTAACTACGGTAATTTTAATACTAAAATAGAAATAAACTTTCTTCATTACTTTTATTGTTCAGTCAATGATACGCGTCTAGTACAAAAACATATATATATCAATTTAGCGGGAAATGGTAAATAAGCGCTTGTTAGGTAGTTATCTCAGGTATTACAGCACGTGGAAGTCAATTGCGGATCGTTTAATTAACATAGCCTTGTGATGAACAGAAGTCGCAATCGACGCGGTCGTCGCAAGGTCATGTTGGCTGCCTCACATAAAGTCATATTGATGTTGCTTTTAAAATTGCCTAATTGTCCTTTTACGTATGATTGCATATGCGTTTTCCAGGCAGGCGTGTGGATTTTGTCATAAACGTTAAAACTTCATAACTAATATTATGCAAACCGACTGTCGTACACGAGACTTGACCATTCACGTAACTGGTGGTAGGGTTATACCGTGGTAGTGGGTGTGTATCAGGGATATGTGTAGGTTTAGTCAAATCGACAAGCCGGCGTGGTTTGTCTATATGTCATAGAATAATAACATATATCATTTAAACGTTTGCGTATGCGTCTAAAAAGTGGATGTCAAACAGTACGGTGGGAGGACTGATAGTTGCAGAGCTCGCAACGAAGACAAATTGTAAAAGGGTGAGCGGTGTATTGGTGTTTTGCAAGGACGGCTTTGAATAGCGATTAGACATTGACTTGCAAAGTGTGGCGTGTGCGCACCGACCCGCCAGACTCTACTAAAAAAACAAAACGTCGATATGAAATCCATACACGACCGAAAGGTAAGGTGTTAATGAAGGAGTGACAAACGACGACCGAGCTTAGACAAAAGTGGCAAAAGTGGGCTGGGCAAAAGGCAAAATGTGGGATGGATGTCCCCCGACTTGATGGACTGATGTCCCGAAGAAAATAGCAATTCGCTGGACACAAACGGCACACGAGCAGCTACAACGGCGCCACCCAGTGAGAGCTATGTCGAGCGAACATCAAAAGATTTTGTTTGGTATATATTATCATTGGCATATTGCCGAGAAGTGTGATGATAAATACAGTCACAGGGGCTCTAGAATACTAGTCCTTCGGAAAGAAGTGGAAAAAGAAACTATATCTAAATATATCTATTCTATTGAAATTCAAATGATCATAATCGGCATTTGTTACTCAGTAGAATAATCCAACATGGCAACAGAAGTTGAGGGTCTACATTATTAGTATATAGTTGAAACAATGATGTTATCCCTAAACACCTATATTGTTCTCTTAATTAAAATTACTAGTCAATCCTGGAAATCTTAGGAACTTCCGTTCTTTACAAAAGCCGCAAATAATCATGTTGACATTTACTCGGAGAAAACTGTGCACAATAGGTATATGTGGTTTCTTTTGTAAATGTGATATGATATTGCGATATGGTAGCCTCATTTACATACTCATGCTGTTACCAGTACTGGAGTAGCGTGACGGGCTCTAAGCCCCTCCAGTCCCCTTACTGAACTTGTGACTCAAAACTGATGCTTGCAGCTAGGAAACCTGCCAAGATACTTTTTTGTAGCGTTATGTAGACAAGCTAGCGTATTTACTCCGAACCTAGCGACGGATGGACCAGAGTATTGCTACACTTAGGACCAAACTTACTAAGCTTCATTGGCAAAACCGTCTAGACTAAAATTCTGACCCAGCGATTATTTAATAAAGTCTGCAGAAATGCTATCAGCACTTTAACCCAAAGTATCAGTTTTCAGTCAACCATTGTGTTGGTGGATTAAAGACGTTGATTAAAATGTGCGATTTGGTTTAACTGGAAAAGGCAAAAAGAATATTTTTTAATTGGAGCGCCAATCAAAAGTTATATTCCGTAACTCCATTATTAATTCGTTATCTCTATATATATACTTTCAGTATTTTTATTTAGGTATGGGTAAGTACCTAGTTTGATGAAATATAAAACGAAACTACAAACTTCATAATTATTGCAAAGCATATAAATAACACTTTTTAAAATAGCTCAGTCGCATCAATGCAAAACATAGCTCTTTTCAGTGAAAAGGATAACAAACTAAAAAAAAGCTTGGTTTAAATTTACAGACCATTCCAGAAACACAATGTTAGATAAACGACGTTTATTGATGCGTAACTTTATCGAATCTATTGATTATTGTTATTGCGGATTTAACTGTTAACTCAGAAACCGGCCATTGGTTATAAACGATATTAAGACTCCTGATTGTCAGCAACAAAAATACTGTTGCTTTTACGCGAATTACCTACGTGTTTTAGTATTGATATGATACCCTACAAGATGAAACTTTTTTTTGACCACAAGTTGAAGCTGAAGTTGACCACAGATGCGTTGCGACCCCTGAGGACTAAGTTGGAATGCTTTGTTAAGTTCATCTCCCTTACCACACCCTTCAAACCAGAACACAGCAGAGCTTAACACTGCTGATATTATGCAGAAATAAGTGTGGTGTGGTGGTGCCGCCGGAGTCGAATTACAAAGAGATCTATCCATCTACTATCCATATCTATTCGTTGCGTATGATATTTGTTTTACATATTTTTTAGGGTTCCCTAGACAAATGGCAAAAATCGGAACAAGGATAGATTCGTCATGTCTGTCAGTCCATCTGTCCGTATGTCTCAGCCACTTTATTTGGAAACTAATAAGACTACAGAGTTGAAACTTGGTAAGTAAGAGTATTCTGTAAACCGTTTTCCGAATTATGTACAAAATTAAAAATATATTAAACTAAGGAGGGGCTTCTCAAACATGGAACTGAAACTCAAAAAAAAATCATCTTACCTTCACGTGCGGGGTGTCTTTAGGAAGGTCTTCAAAAATTACATTGAGGTTTCTAAAATATTTTTTTCTCAATTATTTCAGAGATATGCCTTTTCAATGCAGCAAAATGTGTGCCCCCCTCTCTAATTTTTAAACTAAGAGAGTGAAAAATCTGAATTAAACATATGTTGTAGATGTCAAAGAAAACTTTCAACGAAAATTGGTTCAAACAAGATACAACTGACAGTTTTTGAGATATAGCACTTTTTCAAAAACCGAATAACTTTATAATTCATACAAATACTATCAAAAACAAACTTATGTTGGTAGTTGGAAAACCGTTCAACATTATTTATTATTTTTGTGTGCTGCTATTTAATGATAATGCTACGAAACCCTTCGCTTGCGAGTCCAACTCGCACTTGGCCGGTTATTACGATGTTTTTATTTAATGAACTCATAAAATTATTGCAACTTCGATGTTATCATTTACAATTGAATGTGCAGTCATACTCAGTATCGGAAAAAGTTAAGTTATGGTGTATGAACCGCGTCGTCCTCGCGCCCGCGACTATTGCTGTTCGACGACTAAGTATAAGCGATAAAATCACATATATTATGCTGATACTCTTTGCCCCGCAAAATCCAACATAAACTAATACAATATTACATTCTAATCAAGATACATATAATACCAAGATAAGTAATATGATATATTTTAATTCAATTATAAATTTTCTATTCATATAATCCGAGCGCCATTTTCATAGGAGTCCTCCCGCGGAGATAATCACGATCTCGTCTCTCCTACTCTCAATTCACTGTCTGTTCAACGCTAGATTAGTTTCATGTACAGAACAGATTTATATCAAAACAAAGTGTTTATCGTCATATCATATTGTTGATAATTTGATAAACCGTAAATATTAATTTCGTCCAAATACACTGAGTTTAAATTTTAAACATATATAGTCAGGTCGCATACAAAGTGTGTGTTTAACAGAGATAATAATAGAACATCGGATACCATAGCAGAAAAATCGGAGGTCTCAAGTGATCCTCAGTTCTAGAATTTTGGAAAGGATACCCACAGTATAGTAGGGGTTTCCTAGAACAATTTTCATCATTAATTACTAACAAGCTGATTTTTCGTGAGTAGCTTCATTTCGACTTGAGGCCCAACTTTTTTCCATACAACAATATTGGTAAATGGTAGCTAATAGGGGCAGCAGGGATGAAATATATTGATATGACCGATTAAAAAATATTATTACTAACAGAATTTTACTTAGTTATTTCTGAAGATAATTATCTAAATAAAGCGAGAAAATATTTGTTCTATAAAATTCAAAGTTTTTATCAAGGAGTCCCCCCCCCCTCACCAACATTTATTATTAAGAAGGTCATGAAAATTAATTACTAACCAGCTGATTTTTTGCTATTAGTTACTTAACATTTATATAATTTAACAGCCAAATTGTCTGTAATTACAAAAAAAATTGGGCTGCGTCTACAGTTTAGGGCTCAGATATATATCTGTGTAATTTGTAAAATCTCTACTCTACGTCAAAAGTTTCGAGACAACTGCAGGTTTCCACAATACCTAACGATACTTTTATCTATACCACAAGCAGTTCCAGCATTTAGGTAATGCAGGTACGAGTGCCGGTGACACTTTCCAATTCAATTGTAAAATTGAATATATGTATAAGTAGGTCGGATCATGCACTTCAACATGTCACAGGCCGAGCAGTTTGGCCAAAAATAATAAGCAAAATATTGCATAAAGTTCACAATTGTATAAATTGTAAAAATTGTTTCTGTAAGTCAAAAATTTAAATCGGGGTAGTTACAAGTACAGTAAGATACCATTGTGTGGTAACTGTTATAAGATGTTTCGGTCGCCAAAAGAAACTCCATAAGATGACAAGGTTCGTTGATAAGGCTTGATAATAAAAAATGTACATTACAAGGTAATAACTTCAACGATCACTACGCAACGCCTCGACATAGCTCCACGTCAGTTAGCCAAAAAGCGATACAACAAAAATTATGTATGTAATTGCTACCATACATGTATTTGAATGTGTTTATAAATATGTCATTTTTGAGAAGTTAAATCGGAACCATCGCTTACAACATATTGCAAATCTAGCAACATGAATTACAAGCTAGTTCTCAATAAGCGCGGAGGTATCAGCGTAGTAACAGTAATAAAGGTTGGTGACGAAACAACAATAACAGCAGTAAAGGTGGTCGAGGCGGTGTTATGGTGCGCGCGGCCGGTTATCGCGCGAAACATAACAAGCCAGCGTCCTTGCTACTCGCCGCCGCGCTCTGTATGAAATTCAATATGAAACTGCTCATTAAGATCTAATTTAATCGCTATTGTAGAATATTTATTTAAATTATGAGACCGCAAACTTAGGACAAACAAAATATCATCAAGACTTCGTTGCAAACTGTTGAATTTACGATGGGTATAGCTTATGAATTAGATCGCGCACATGATATGAGACACTTCATTACATGTACTGAAATTTGTGCCTTGACCACACTTCGGCAGAAAGTACGGATCTGATGTTAGATTTATTAACATACAATCTATATCGTTAGGTACAATAGAGCTGGCTAACTGTGACAAATATTTTGAATATAAAATAAATATAATATATCCTGGACCTACCGGCAAAATGCCGATTGAATCAGCTCCATTTGAGTTATTGCTGTACGTCGCGGAACGTGCTGCGAGGGTACACTTATATAGCTAGCTGTGCCCCACGGTTGCGCCCGCTTTTAAGAAATGTAACATAAAATAAATTTCAACAAAATGATTCTCATGCGGTAGATTTCATGATTTTTTTGTACAGAGAACCCTACAACATTTTCTTAAATAAAAGTACCCTACCTATCAGCCAATGAAAGTCATGTGAAAATCTAGACGTTACACAGTCAAACAGACAGACAAAAAATCATAATAGTTTTTTTTGTTATAAGTATCGTATAGTCGTAATAAGTACATCCATATGCACTTAATAAAGAGCAGTTATTATGATAGATATTAAAGAGAAATTTTATTTATTTCTATAGATATAGATCTAAATACGTATTGAAATACGAAACTCATTATTTATTTATTTTCTAAATGCACTTTGTAATTACATAGGTAATCACTTACAATTTAAGATTGCAAGTTGTAAGACTTTTATTTTATAGTATGTTATATATAGTAATGCATTCTATACTACTAACCATGAGATTGAGATTACATAAGTACCTATTAATTCATAGTAACATACCATGGTTTCTGGACAACTATTAAACAAATATGGCTATTATATAATATTTTCGTGTACGATAAGTCAGTGCACTTACTTTATATACAATAGGTAAAAACTTATTTTCCAAACGACTTCAAAGGGAATTTTCTATTGCCATTAGATAAATAATTTTTAGTAACAAAAATAGCATAGTCCGATTACTCCGTCATTTCTTACGTGATTCGTTTCAGATCCCAGCCTGAATAGTCAGAAGCTAAGTGAAAATATAAGTAATAAATACAGGCATGTAAGTAGGCAGGTAAGAAAATAAGTGTTATTTCTAATTTACTTAAAAATTTACAATTCAGTTTTCAGTTTAACGAAAATGTGAACATTCGCAACTACATTACCGTAGATCAGGGTGTGTAGCAGCGTGGTGACCGCCAAAATGCCGGGGGCCACCCAAGTGACAAACGTTTCCGAACGTAGGCCGGTAATGCTGACAGTTGCGTCAAATTGGGATAGAAATATAAATATTCTAATTAATAGGTTGGGCAAAGGGAAACCTTTGCCCAACCTATTAATTAGAATATTTTTTTGTAATTAGAGAATGAATTTTCTTGTAAGTTTATGAAGGTAAAGGTAACTTAAGATGCTTATACGAGCCAGCCTATCAAGCAATGGCCTATAATATGATAATTAATATTGTACGCGTGATTATAGTTTATACGCTAACCTAGTCTACTGTTTCCTTCGTGTCTCTTGTAAAAAATGTTATTTGCTTAAAAAAACGGCAAACGCATGAAAAACCGGCTGTCTAGTTCCAAATGTTTATTATACATTTCTGTTACAACATTTCCAACGATATTTTTATATTATATTATTACGTAGCAACCGCGAATTGACAAAAACTATTTTAATTATGTATTATAATATAATTATCATATGTTCCGAGGGTCATTTTTTAACCTACTAATGAATCACAGCTTTGAAACCATACGTTAGTTAGTAAGTGACATGATTCCCAACATCAACAGTCTATCGTATGCGCATCATAGAGTCATACTTACTTTTAAGTAATATCATATCTAGATATTAATGTAACGGGTTGTTGCGTATCCATTTAAAGCGCCTGGACACAGACCTCATTTGATGTTAAATGTTCAGCAGCTATTTGTATGTGTACCTATATATACAGTAATTTACATATAACTTTGCGAAACAATATAATTTTTGCGCGAGATGTAATCGTATTGTTGTTATTGTATTGTGACCTTGTCACAATTTAATTGTTAATATTTTTGCCAAAACTACCTTATTATCATTGAAACCGTAATTTCATGCCAGCACCTGTATTGTACGAAATAAATAATAATAATAAATTCGTGTGTCTTTAAAACGACATCACACCGATAATCAAACAAGAAATAAAAATAAATCGACAGTTACTAAATACATTATACCTATTGTGTGAGATGGACAAATATGTATTTCTAGAGTTAAATATTACATGATGTCCCTCAGAACAAATGTAAGCAGATAACTAAACAAACGCTGTGTAAAACCCATAGCAAAAATAAATTATCAATTAAACGACAAACAAGTTCCATCGGGAACAGCTTCGACTTCAGTTCCAGTTGATTCATCAGCTCAACTTATTTAATTTTAATATTATATTTCCACATTAAAGTCACTACAATTAAATATATTAATAAATTGTAATTATTTCCGGAAATATGTATGGCAGAAGGTTTATATCGCCGCTTGTTCTCGCTGGAGGAAACATCTTGCGCAGCGGTGGAAGGTTTGGTGGTTTAAAAACTTTACAAAGTACCTTCTTTCAATAAGAATAGTGTAAATATTATTTATTAGAAATCGCGGATGCGGTCCAACGGGTGAGAAGCAGTTACAATCCTCAGAGCTCCACACTGTGACGTTACACACAGTCCAACAATGACAACGTCGTCCGTTCGAACGCCTCCACTGCGATAATTTCACATTTCGGGGATAATAAATTAACTTTATAAATTGTAACTTATATTCATAAGTTTCTATAAGTATTGTTACTTAAACATTAAATGTTCTAAAGAAAATATCGGGCGTATGGCCATTTTACAACAATAGGTAATCTCTTATCAGCCTGAAATATCTTGGTTCGGAATACCGGGGAAAAGGTAGTGATCAACCATATTTATTACTGTCGATTGATGTTTAGAGACGTCGGTTATTTACTTTTATTGAAAAAATTGTTTCATTTTCCTTCTAATTAGGGTAAATTGCTCTGACGGTAAGTACAAGCGCCTCGAACTCAGATGTTCTATAACGAAAGTTTCGATAACTACACCATTCAAATCATAACACAGCGTTTAACACTGTTATTATACAGCAGAAATTGGTTTAGCGATGGTGCCCCGGAGTCAAAACACCAGTGAACCACCAGGGGTTTAAAATGTTGCGATATATTTCGATTACACGGGACATTCAGCTGTAGAGTTACGATGTGGGTGGGGTATATTCCTGTCATCAGGCCGTAGGTGGGCTGTATCGCTGTTCATCAGGATTGTAGAGTAAAATATTTGTATCTATACATGTTATAGTCGTTACTCAAGATTAAAAACAAACGATCTAGGCTGTAAGACTTTTCAGGCGGGGTTTCAAACCGTAAATCAAAATTTAAATACTGCATTACGCATTAGTATTGTGGCTGTAGACTGACAGACTAGTGGTACGAACTACAGACTATAACGCCGGAAGTCCAGAGTTCAAATCGTAGAACAAGACGTAAGAAGTTATAGTTGCGTACAGTTCAAGAGAGTTTCGTAGAATATACTTGTACCTCCACATTACTACGAATCCTGTCTCAAATCTTTCCAACAATTGCGCCCATTATTATTAATAATCAACCTATTCAATTTTTGCCCTCTAGAGACCTAAACTTGACAATTTCGAGAAGATAGAAATTGTTAAATTTCGACCCTAGGCATGCAGGCTTGGATTATTAATACCTATCGGGCGTTAATAAACTCGTTATTAATCAATGAAGGAGTGCACTACTCTGCCTAAACCTGAACACAAGACCACTTAAAACTTGAATAACAGACAAACCAAGAATTCGGCTTTATGCATCCAATTTGAAATGATTATTATCATTTCACTCTATTGAGTTGATAATGACAATGATTACGGATTTCAGTTTTCAGTAAGTTAAAGAATTAACAATTATATACTTTGGTATACGTACATAATTATTGCAAGCAATTTTGTCTCTTTCGCAATTAACAACTAAAAGTTATTATTTTGTAACATTGGCATCCTCATTATAATTATGTAAAAGTTTTTTACTATTCTCAACTTTTTTAAACGGGAATTCATTATAAACTTGCATCATTTTGTCGCGAGGTTTATGTAATACATACCTATGTTATTTTGTAACTCCTTAATCCCCTGTCCATAATATAATATAAGTTTAAACTTTATTAGCTGCAGTCCTTTCTATGTCTGGCTGAACATTTCAATAGTGCTTCCATGGTGCCCTAATGAGGATTGGTACGGGAATATTGGCAACAAAAAATATTGTTATACCTACGTTATTTTTTAAGATACATGAGTGATGCAGCTTCAGTCTGGTTTTGGACATTGTTCTTTTATTTTTTTAACCTACTGTTGGATGCAACGAATGCACTTGCAAGATTTGGCATATTATTCATAACTACCTTGACGAATAATTGATGTTTGGTCTCTTTAAAACTCTTCTGCCAAACAAACATCTAAATAAATAATTGAATACGTTTGCAGTTACGGATGTTATTCAGATTGCTACAAAGATAAGTTTCAATGGAAGTTTTCTTTTACCATTTATTAAAAAGAAAAATATTGTAAATGTGGTAGTAGTGTAGTGAGTTTAAAATATTTTTCCCGAACTTTTCGTAGTTGTTAGAAACTTTTCCGGGCGTTATTTATAGTGTCGTGGTGCTTACTGCTTATACTTACTGCATTAAATCAAACTGGTGGTGGTGATGGTAGTGCGGGGTGGGCGGCTGCAGGTCATGCAGGTGGAGATAGAACTCGGAAACGCGCGTATACTCGCTTGCCATGGTGACACACGACTGGCTCGCGCGCCGGGGCCCGACTGACTGAGCGGCCGAGCGCCCGCCCTGCCACCAGCCGCCCTGCTGCCACCCTTACGCCGCCTAGCGCTTTAAACTCTCCCACATCTTAGTCGTCATCGTCTTCCAAACTTGTTTGGTAGCAGCAGTCATTAATTTCGGTTCGCGATAACAGTGACGCTGTTTTTGGTATTGATGCACTTCTGTATTACATGCACAGAGTCGATATAATATATAACGGAGTCCATCGAATTTGTATCGTGAAATTCACCAATGATTTATGGTAAACGTACCTATCACGAAACACATCAATCGTGATGGTAAAGTAACCGCACTCCACACGCATCACCGAATCTCACAACTTCACCAAAGGTTTTTTTGTCGAGATATTGTGTAAAAATGATCGGCTACATCTCGATAAGTACTTATACATCACGCTCTTATGGTGATTTGTTCTTTCGTAGTATTTTTAATATAATGTTAAATAAACTATAACGACGATATTAATGAATTTCATAAAACAGTTTTAAAGTACAAATCATTTATAAGACGAGCTCAAATCTCACAAGCTTCGGAATTTATACAGTTTAAAATTTGGTAAAAACAAGGCGCACAAAAAAAAACAGAATAAATCTTGTATACATAAAAGATATGATATTTTACGTGTTTTTTAGTAGATGAAATTTAACAGATGCTGGACGTCGGTCGCTGGAGTTGCTAGTGCGTAGTCACTGCAACAGCAGCTGCGATTAGGGGACACCCGAGGGTCCTAGATGTGGTGCCACAAAGTTAGTCGCGCAAAACCTATTCAGCTGCAAGCCTCAAGAAAAGCAAGCAAGAAATGTTCACGATGGAAACAACCCTGCACAAAGTAATTAGTAATTTACTGATTTTATGAAACTAAATATTACTGTTTTCTTGGTGTAGTTACTCGTAATTAATATTTTGCATGCAAATCAATATAATGTACACTCAAGTTTCGAGCGATACCAGTTCTTTTTATGCTTCTGATAGTCGATAAGTACTTTCAGGTCAACCACGATAAATAAGTTCCAATTGCATAATCACTATTAAAATAAAATACAGCAAGATAAATATTTTGTAATAACATATTCGCCAGTGTAATGTAATCACTCTTCAACAAATTAAAATCTTGTTGGCATACACTAAGCTGTTGTGCCCGCGCTGGCGTTGTCGGTAGTCATAGTACGGGATTCCTAGAACAATTTTCACATATGATTACTAACAAGGACCAAGATGATATACCGGTCAATTTGTAGGACAATATGGCTGTTAAATTAGATAAATGTTAAGTAACTAATAGAAAAAAATCAGCTGGTTAGTAATTATTTTTCATGAACTTGTTAATAATACATGTTGGTGAGAGGGGACTCCTTGATAAAAACCATGAATTTTGTAGGACTAATATTTTCTCGGTTTATTTAGATTATTATCTTGAGAATGAATGAAGAAAAATTCAGTTAGTAATCATTTTTTATTTTCGTCAAGTCGAATCCTTCGATTTCATCCCTGCTACCTCTATTAGCTACCATATACCAATATTGTCGTAAGGAAAAATATTGGGCGTCTAGTCAAAATGAAGCTGCTCATGAAAAACCAGCTTGTTAGTAATCATATGTGAAAATTGTTCTAGGGATCCCGTACTATCATGAGTTTCTGGTTTAAGACATTTATTTCTCACTCGAATACAATTCATTTAACATGAGAAATACAATTTATAAATAATGTGGG
>DWRA01002952.1:0-12894 GCA_018250295.1 Spathilepia clonius
CCATGGGCGGCAGTTGCCACTTACCATCAGGTGGACTGCATGCTCGTTTGCTATTCCAATGTATAAAAAAAAAAAGTATAAATGCTACATTTATGTGATAGAATATTCAACTAAGTACTACTAAGTACTACGAGACCTGAAACTACATGCATAAATTAGACGTAGGTACGTTTATGTTACAATACGTGTATGTTACAATGTTACCAACGAAATACTCAATAGACCTAAATAAAATCAAAATGATGTTACTAAGAATTATTCTACAATTATTTTCAACAACCATTTTTGCACAATACGCATAAATAGTTAACAAAGACTTAATATTTGTAACGCAAAAGGAAGATGAAGTTTCATAATTAGTGTTTAATAAAACTGAACAAAAAACCTAAGTAATTAAAATAACAAATTAGAAGAACGACGTAAAAACATTACTTTAAAATGATAATGCAATTACATCATGCAGTGTTTAAACATACATATTTTCGTGAAATTAGTGCTTCTGTTTTAGGCCAACGCAAAACCAATCGAAGTTGGCGGTTTAATATAGCCTGGATAAGTGTCTACGGCAGGCTCCATAACATAGCTCCGTCACCGGAACCTAAACTATCGGATGTTTGAAGTAAAAAATATCCAAAAACGCAAACGAATCCGATACAAAAGTTTGGAATAATTGCGGATAGGATTGTAATCCAAATGAGATAGTGATACAGCAGCAATGGGCGTTCCTTTACAGATAAAAGCAAAAAATTTCCTAAAAGTATTTTCTGCACTTTAACTATTCCTTAAGTAAAAAGTTTTTCCAGTAAAATCGTGTTTTTCAGATAAGTATAGGCTCAGGATAGCCACAACTCCCTCTCTTACCGTGGATATCGTAGAATGCGATTGAGATTAGTTCCAGATGGTTGCAGCGGCGTCCTGGCAAATTATTTATGTACTGTGATCACAAACAGTAAAACAGGAACCTTAGACTTTCACTGTATGTAAAATGTGGTTCAAAGTTACAAAGTAGACAAAAATGCAGATTTTTTTCAATATTATAGACGCAATCTATACAAATAAGTTAAATTAATCTGTTTGTAACTTCAAATTAACAGCTTTTTATTAAAAACATTAAAATATATTACAGATCTGCACAAAAAACTTAAAATCCATGAAGTCTACTATGTTTAAGATATGTATACAATTTTGGTTACACTTATATCTTATTAAATTTCTTAAAGGCCAATAAAAACCGCGAGTTGCCGCTAGTTATAGACAAAATTTAGGCGTAGACGTAATGTTTATGGATAATTAATTTTGATCTGAATTTTTAATCTGTTGATCAATATTTTTGTTTTATTAGAAATTTCATTACTGAATATATATTAAAATTATTTTTATAACACTAATTGTTTTTAAATAAACTATCAGTTTACTGTTTGTTTAGATTTACAATTACAATATTAATAAAAGAATGTCTTATTTTTTTCGTAACTGCGATATTTTTTATTTATACTATAGATACAGCCTGTATTTGCGAGGGCTTACAAAATTCTTGTAGGGTTATCTTATCAGCGTTATCACGCTGCATCGTAGCATACTATCAATAGATTGACACATGTACTAAATATTCGTAGGCCCAGAAGCGCGATTAATAGGTTTTACGCAAAAAAATCGTTATCAATTTTATGACCTTTACAATTTTTTGCAATCTTATAGTAAGCATAGAAAACCGCTATTCAATTCTTATATTCATATGGTATAAAACTTTCAAACAAATTAAGGTTTTCAAAATATACATTTAATTAAAAACTTAGGTAAATAAATCTTATTGGATTTCTTATTGTTTTTTTTCTTTATTTAAGAAAAATAGCATGCAGCATACACTATGCTATTAGTAAGTCCATCCATGAAAGTGTGGTTTGAGCAAAATTAGTTAAAAATAAACACGAAATAACATTAATAAAGTAAAGTGTCATTAACAATTACCTAAATTAATAGTTTTACAATTGCAAACTATTATGTTTTGCTGCGAGGAACTGTTAACATTAAAAACAATTATAATTCCGAAAATTTGTGTTAATTGTATCCTCAATAGTACACGACCAAACATTAACGACGGCTATAAAGTTTAACGTAGCCATTACTACAAGTGGCGCCAACTAGTGACGATATTTGTAAACGCTCCACGGCCTTCTGCACGTGGGAGTAGAAGTACCTTCCGAATCGATATGATTAGGCGTATAAAACTTGACTTGAGAATGTTATCCAAAAATAATTGTATTATCTTAAAAAACAATGGTAACTAAACTAACTTAAGCAAAAAAAGGAAGCTGTTCGCAGACAATTAAAAAGAAAACAAAAATGACAGTTCGCGGTAACTGCCCGCCACAGATAACGCAAAAATCAGAAACCCATCACGAATGTAAGTGCGTTGACAAAATTAACCGCGCTCCGGCCGGCTTTCCAGCTCTACAGCTGGATAAACATTTGCGCATGCGTAAATACAGGCCGTTCAATGCCAAACTTCTGCATCTGACTTGATAAATAGGCATAGTCGATAACAAAACTTAAACGGCGCCCAATTCGTACTATCTATAGCCTTCATTTAATAATTAGCATTTGAAAAATATATTTTGAAATAATACAAAACTAAGTTTGATCGATCTGATTCATAGAAATCTGAGTAATTTAGTTAGTAACTATGATTTAATGCAATTAAGTTCTACTTAAAATATTGATCATAATGCATGGTACGCCGGGGAAATTTAATAATCTGATTCGCATTCCCTAAAAACGACCTTTAACCTTTAGTTTGGGGTACCCGTCTATTTCGTGTGGCTCATTAATCATTCATTCGCCGTTTCTCCGAATAAAAATAATTATGATTCAGAATATTATTGCTGAAATTTCCATTTCAATGCGGCTATAACCTATTGAATATTTAGAAGTTATGTGTAAATAACAGCAACAAAACTAAATAATAAGAAAATAAATTCTGAACTTCTAAAATTTTTTAATTGAATTATTATTAAAATGTAACAACAATACGCAAGCAAACAAAATGATAATTCAAAAAATAAAATAAAGTCTTAAAACTACGGAAATCAGTTGTCATCAACAATAAAATATTATTCAATAGTTAAATTGCAGATTTTGACTGCAATGCAAGTTAATGTAAAAGAGACTCATTTATAATCTAAAATAAAATCTCCACTTCTTGCACAACAAGAATACTAAATATAAAAACAAAATGATACACTAATTTTATTTCAGAAATAACCATAATGATGCATCAATCATAACAACGAACATGACAATTTTACGTCACAACAATAGAAACAACACAAAACAAATTCAACAAACACGGAAACACTTCAAGACACTTGTCAAAATCTTGGAGCGGCCTACATTTAATGGAGTAGGCTAGGCGATTAAGTGGCCGAATTCTAGTTTCAAATTAGATCATGTGGCACCATCCAAGAATTCGATTAGGAGCACGATTCGTAGGTGAAGCGGCGTGTGCAGTACCGCTTGTGTACTTACGTGTTAAGTGTTGTGTGATCACGCAGCCATCGGCGGCGCCGTCGCTCAGCGTAGAGTACACGGGTGCAGGTTGGCTGGCGGCCAGGCGCGGGACTCGGAGTGCCCGGGGTACAGCCGTGGACACGCGGTATCGAGGAAGTAAGTCCGGACGAACTGTCAACGCTCGTGCGGAAATCGGGCGGCGGCGGGCGCTCGCTGCAAGGCGCACGCGCGGGGCGCCCGTCAACAGCCCTGCAGCCGCGGCCGGGGGAGCCCACCCCGGCCTACCCTTTAAATCGAACGTCATATCCCGCCGTTCGCACCCCTCTCCCGCCCGCTGTAATTTCTGAAAAGCGCTGACTACCCCCCTCCAGACCCTAAAAAATGCATTGCGTAACGGTTTCACCAAATTTCGCCGCCTCGCTGTTTGCCCGATCAATTATCCACCTGCGTTGGAAACTGGAAGACAATACGGTCTGATCAACATGGATGGTGACCTTATTCGGCGCGTGTAAGGGCCATATTGTGAATTTGTGAATGCTTTCATGTAACTTTTCGTTGATTGCGTAGTTTCATGAAACTTACTAAAATATTGTTCAGTTAACTCAATGGAATGAAAGCTAATAATGTTTTACAAATACGAAAAAAATGTAGTACCTAATTAAATTGACTCCTAAAGTACCATCATTTTTACACAATTAACGCCCATTTGTAATGATCAATCTTAAATAGTCTGCGTAACAAATTTTAACAAAACCAGCGGTATTAACTAAAACTATTTTCAAATTACTTCTTTATTCCTACTTTTCTAAGCTTAATATATAAAATGGAGTAGTTCACAATTTATGTAAAAAAAAATGAAAAAGTAATTTTTAAGGGTTACAAAATAAAAAGGGAACGAAACAAAAGTTATATAAAACACAATTAATCTGTTTGATGTGTCAAAGCGTATCTTGCATAAAGCATTGCTTATTTACTTGGACCGTGTTTGCCGTCTTTGCAAATTGGAAGAGGACATTAATTAAGCCGCAACGTAATATTAGCGTATGTCAAATAATATTCTACGCCATCTATTTAATTCTAGCTAATTACTCTTGATGTCGTCAACCCGTGTCCCACTGTTGGGCACACTTCTCCACTCAGAGTGAGAGCGCTTTTGGCCATACTCCATTGTGCTGGCCTAGTGTGAATTGGTTGATTTCACACATTTTAGAAATCTTTTTTTAAGAAATTATAGGTATGCAGCATTTCCTCACGATGTGTCCTTCATCGTCCTTCCCCTTCAATAGAGGCCGAGTTTCAACCACAAGGCTATCATTGCTTTAACTCTTTAATTTACTCTTACAAGTAAATAGTATTCTTTAGATATTATTTAATTCTATTATCGGTATTTACTTATCGGTTTATTTATTTAAATACAGTAAAATAGTTAGCGCGTAGCAAAATCACTATACTCTAAAGCCTGATTACGCAATTTATGGGTTATTTACAGAGGCACCACCGCTACTCCCATTTCAGCTTTATAACAGCAGCAGAACCTCAAGTGTGTAGGTTTTCTCGCGACATTGACTTTCACCCTTAAAGTGATAATTAATATCTAATTCGTATGTATTTTGTGAAATGTGCGATAACTTACCATTTGTGAGACCTAAAGCTTACTCGTGCGTACTTCATATAAATATTCCAGGCGCTGATGAGTAAACAGTACAAAAAAAATAATGCTTCTAAACCAGTTGTGACATTCAAAGGTCCTACATATTGCAAATCAATGGCCATGACATTTACGCGAAGTCTCAATGATGTTAGTAAAATGACAAAAACCTTAAACGTTGCTTTACATATCGTAACGTGGAGAATTAATTTAAACCTACAAAACGGCCGTAGACCAGTTTCAAGCATTCACATTAATAACGCATCTATGTGCAAATTTATTGCCGCTGATGACTAAATAAATCGACTCCTAATGCCTGCCAATAACTTGCGACCTTGACTGATGTCTGTTTACTGTTAAATATTGTACACGTTTAGTAACATGCAAATAAAGCGGTGTGATAATAGAGCGCTGAAATATGGAATAAATTACGAAAGTTGTTATTTATATTAAAAAATGTATATTTTTTTAAATTTCCAAGGCAATAAAAATAATCGTGTCAAATCCAATCGGTAATTTTCAGCATGGTGGATTATAGGCGAAAGGCAAAAATCCTTCTAATTCAGAGTGTCTGCATGTATCTACCAATTTAACACCTCTATATAAATTGGTCCTGATAAAGCGACATTAGCGCATCGATATAATTATTTAAGGAATACAGGTTATACGTAACCGTTGTAGATTTTTGACAAATGTAGACATTTTAGTGGTTTATCTACGAGAATCATGGTATTATGGAACTCCGTAACCATAACCAAAACAATGGCATATCCGACATAAGAATCTATCCAAAACCACGATCGAATGACTCAATTTTGAGAAAGTTTATATAGCAGCAGAGTTAAAATAAGGTACTTTATGACAGTTTTTCAGAATCGACACAGTATCCGCACGCGTTCGTTAATTATAAATAAAGTTAAATCATTACTTATTTTTATTTTATTTACTTTTAAATTTAATATCCGTAACTGGACTCAATCATATTTGTCATATATCAATATCTAGATCGCAAATATCATTGCTTTATCAGTGAAATAAAACATAATGAGAATACCTGCGTCCAAGTTTTCATTAAGAGCCCTTGCAAACTATAAACTACTTAATAGATGATAGTTTGGGAGGGACTTTAATACATAATTGTTAATATGAGAACCAGCCGATACCAAATCTTTATAATGTACGCACTTGCATACTTCCCCATAATGATTAAAAGCTCTACCAAACTATCCTCCAATAAATTACCTGTAGTTTGCGGAACTTCCGAGTTTTCAAAGGTATGTTTAACTTTGCATTGATCATACTGTAAACGAATTCGTTCCCAGCAGTGGGATAATAAAGCATTTCTGTTAATTACAATTTTGAACATGTGACTTTAATATAATAATATTATTTGAAAGTTTTTGGGCTTTTGCTAATTTCTACAGCGAGAGTGACCACTTCATATCGAACTGTGCTCTTTTATTCTATTTTAATCAATTTCCTTTTATCGAGTCTTGCAGGAGAAGAACTATGTTTTGTCGAATGTAACTGATTTGGTAGATTTTAAAACATAAAGAAAGTCGTTAGATTCGTCTTGGTTGTGCGGGTGATATTGCGTATATTAAAATAAAATAAATATATAAATGATATATTACATTTTCCTTTTTTCAGCGCTGCGCTATATATTTACTCAGTCGAGCTTCTCATTTTGAAAACGTGTGAGTTGATTTAATAGACACACACAAGGGTCTTTAAAACACAACAAAGAAGGTCTTCAGATCAAAACTGGGTCACCATGGCTGGCGAAAACGAATGCAGTGGCTGTGCTCCTTTCCGAAATAGATCCCTGCCCGATATTTGGGTCAAACTATGCGTCTCAATTCATTTCGTTAATAGTAGATACCATGGATTTAAAAAATCAGACAGCGCGCACTATACCAAAGACTGAGGCCAACAAAGCAATTAACAGTAACAGCAAATATTTAGCATTTTATAATAGTTTTCGCAACAACACTACGAAGATGCAAAAAACTCAGACAGCGCACACTAAACTTATGACTGAAGCTAGCTAAGTATTTAAAACAGTTGGGTAAATATAGCGACACAACATTATTTCTAACTATAATTTTCATCGAATAATAAGAGAAAATTCACCATCTGTCAAAAAGTAAATAACATAGGTATAACAAAAGATTTATATAGAACAATAATTCTTTTTATCGTAGAGAATGGTTTAATACCGATTAACTCACTAAATAACATCCTAAATTTTTAATCTATGATTTATGGCGCAGTTATGGTTATCTGTTTGTTTTTTAATAATCTGTGGTTGATATTAGGCCTCTTCGATTGGGTTCTTCAATGCCGCCACATTCTGGACGAGATATTTTTAAAGCGTAGGTACCTACTTTATGCATTTGTCTCGTGACTAGTACACGTGTAACTTTTTATTAAAAGCTCAATGACGTTGACGTTGGAAAATAACACAAAACGTTTGCATACTTTTTGTTTTTTTTTCAATCTTAGACTTGTATCAAGTATATATTGCACTCAATTGATGGTTTGTGTGACAAACGAACAAAATTTACAGATATAAACTATATTTACTTAAATGTACCTAACTCTTTATGATTTTACTGCAACGATATTTGTCATGATATTGGTGTAGTTCACAAGCTTGCAGTCCACCTGATGGTAAGTTGTTGCCACCTATGAGTAGCTGTGACCGATTCCAAATAGATAAGATTTTACCTGAATCCAGTCACAGATGCACTGCAACTCCTGAGGACCAAGATGGCCGCATCATATGTAAGTCACGGTCATCCACACCCTTCCACCAAAACAGAACTGCTTCGCGCCAGAAATACAAGTAGCGGAGGTACCAAGTTAAACCATAATAGTTTTACCAACTTAATTTTTTTTTGTATGATGGAATTAAAACACGAGCATACTGTCCACCTGATGGTAATAGGAAATTGTCCCCAAATAAGATTAGAATCTTGCCTGAGGTTGTTCACAGACGCCTTACTACTCCTTAAGACTACCTTAGAAGGACTTCGCTAAATATGTATCCCTTACTCTTTAAACCGGAGTTCAGCGGCGCTTAACACTGTCATTATTAGACAGAAATAGGGATGGCATTGGTACCTACGAAGTAGAACCAAAAATTTTAAATTCTTGCTTTGAAATACTTACACACAAAATACTCGTTTATAACTTTAGTATGGTGAAAAGGTCATTCAAACATAACAATCAAGTTATATATCAAATCCCAATATGATTTCCAATAAATTTATATTTAATCTGCATATAAAATCGGAGTGTCATAATTCAAATTTATCCTGAATTCGTTTCACCCAATCGCATCGTAAATCACTAAGCTCTAACGGAGGATGCATCTGCGAAACATCGATTTTGAAAATAGTCCACGCGGAAAGTAGGTCAACTAAGGATCTCCCCACACTGCTACGTGGTATTGACTTGAGCCGGTCAGAAAAAGGTTTATGTCTACTACATACGAGTATTAACGGCGTATTTACGACTACTACGAATAGATGACAAGATGCTATGTATATTCTTTAAACTGCATCATTTTTATGCTGAAAATCATAGAAACTGTATAGTTACATAAAATGAAGATATTTTCGTACAGAGAAGATTTTATTGCAATCCATTTTACTTTAACGTTTAGAACAACCCGTTCGGGTATATTCAACCTGCCCGTAAGGCCACCTATAAGGTTTAGGTAACGACTCCATCCTAATAATAATAAGTAGGGGCTTCACGGAAAAGTATCAAGTAGAGGTCAGTCATAGACGGTCCGCACCCAATATTGCTTAACTTTGAAAAACGGTCGGGATCTACACAAGCAACGCAGCTATACATCTTCACACCGTCTTCATACGTATGATTACACATCTCACCAACGATGGTAGCCATGAGCTACCATCGAACCACCGCTTGAACAACTGATAGCTTTACCGAATGAGTAGCAGTTAAAGCCATCAAAAGTTAATTAAAAGCTTATACACCTATAAAGACGCGTAAACGCGTAAAAATCTGTCGACAGTCGATTGCCTGTTGACAAATTTCTGAAATTAAACGTGCAACGCTTGCTCGGCCGTTTAAACAATAAAGTCGACGCCCGAGCAGCAGCGAAGTTAAATGACTGTTCGGTAGCTTAAGCGCTTAAGCGGCGAGATACGCTGACGAGGCTATAATACCAGAAAGATAGTAAAAAATGGAGGGTCATGTTATAATCAACAATACTTTTCTTCCATCGCGCTCAAAGACCAAGGAAATGAAAATGCACAGATGATCCCAAAAACCAGCATTTCAACTAGATCGTCCTACTTACAGCCCTGTTTTTAATGAGGTCGCAGGTGATTTGGACGTGTCTGGCGCCTGTGCAAACACTGCATGCGATTAGCGGGCTTTGGTCTCGCTTTCTTTCGGGAATAATGGTTTTTTTTCTCTATGTTTTTATTACAGGCAGAGTAAGTACGTTTCATTAGGATAGGTAAAATCGCCACACCTTTTTTTAACGTAAAGCAGGTTATGTATTTTGATGGAAGGGTATAGAAGCTAGTTGACTTACCTATGAGGCAACCAACATAGTCCTCAGCGGTTGCAACGCGTCTATAATTGGATTCAGGTAGCACCTATATGGAGTTAGTTACAGGTGTACATGGACGACAGTGACCATTTACCATTGGCCTGTTTGTTTAACACATAAGTCTCAGATTAAAATTACTATTTGTATTTTAGTTTTAAGAAACAGCTCCAAATGCTTATTTTAATAGTTAATAAAGTGCCTTTGGAACTGTTTTTTTGCTTATTGTATCTTTCAATAATAACGGCCCAAGCTACTTTAACTTTTCTTAAATTGTTTTTTGGTTTCAAAAACAGAGCTTATTTATACGCCTACAGTAATGATGTACTATTAAAATTGATTTTCGAGGATGCTTATCATCTTAAGAACTGCCTAAACCAAGCTGAAGAAAAGGATGCGCTTCGGATTACGGTTGTCATACTATTGACTATATAATATTGAATAATTAAAGTTTTAAATTTTCGTTTTACTTTTATTTTAATCGGTAATTAAGACTATTGGGGCTATGTCCTGAAATCGCTCAACGAACTGTGGTTTCCAGTATTTAGATATAGGTCGGCGAAAAATAATTTTCAAAGAAATGAATATACTAATATACTATGTCTTTCCTGAAGTTTTTTTTATATGATGGAGTAGCAAACGAGCATGCAGTCCAAGTGATGATAAGTGGCAACTGCCGCCCGTGGACATTTGTGATTCACCCCAGATACGACCAGAATCCCAACTGAAGTCGACCACAGATGCATTGCTACCCCTGAGAACTAAGTTGAAATTCCTCGTTAGGTTTATCTTCCTTACCACACCCTTCAAAACAGAATACAGCAGCGTTTAACACTGTTGTTATTAAGCAGAAATAAGTGTGGCGGTGGTGCCGCCGGAGTCGAACTACAAAGGGTTATACCACCTTTAAACTTCGATTATATAATTATTTGACTAATTTTAAACATCAAAGAAGTTGCAGAACTGTAAAAAATCAAACAACTTCTCGACACCACTTATGGATGACCACATACGTCAAGAAAATAACAACTAGCTTATAATAAGGCTTATCAAAGTAACATTATATGCTATATATTGTGACTACAAAGAGCTACTCAAGTTACCGGTGTTTCAAGAGTTTAGAAAATATAACTTTCTCAACGCAGCACGAACTTGTGAAGTATTACTAGAAAGGAAAGAGTTAACGATGGCTGTTCTACTTGTAGTTATAAAGCCACGTGAAGGAACGCCGGTTTTACCTGCAAAAATAAATCTTATACGAGTATGTTAGGGAACCTAGATCGTAGTTTAATGATAAACTTGGCTAAGTTTTACAAGCTAACATCTTACATTGTACATACTACATACATACACATATTATGCATTATTAAAAGATGGTAGAACTTTTTATGGAACAACTCCGGTGGCGCCAACGCCACACCTATTTCTGCCTAATAACAAGTGTTAAACGCTGCTGTATTCTGGTTTGAAGAGTGTGGTAAGGGAGACTTACTTATTGGAGGCGTTCCAATTAAGTTCTCAACGGTAACGATGCATCTTTGGTCGAATTCAGGTGTCCTTGTCCTCAAGGGTAGCAACGCATCAGTGGTCGGCCTCAGGCAGGACTCTAATTTTATCTGAGGTAGATTACTGATGTCCACGAACGGCAGTGGCCACTTACCACCAGGTGGACTGCATGCTCGCTTGCTACTTTAGTACAATAAAAAAAGCAACCCGCCCCGATTTCGCACGAGTACCGTAGCATATAATTATGAATACACTTTCTTGGTATTGTAGAGTACTGATATGTATCAGCCTGTTGCGTCGAGTTTGTAAGTGAATAATAATAACAGCTTATAAAAAATAAAAATATAGATAAGATATTTATGATAAGCTGTTTTTATTGTTCAAATTGGACACAATATACGTGGTAATCCACCACAATGCAAGTTGAGCGCCGACTTCAGAACTAAGTACTAAACTATTATAATTTAAATAAATGTTTAAATTATTTTTTGCTTTTATTGTGACATGGATGTCGATTTTATTTTTTTGTTAATTTTATTACACAAAGCAAACCTCGGTCATCCAGGTAAAATCATCAATTGGTAAAATGCGTATGAAAATCCGTTCGGTGGTTTTTGAGTTTATCTCTATTGAGTTAAATTTAATTGGTATAATATTTTATCTGGTCTCGTAACTAGCATAATTTTCCAGGAAAACAGTAATAAATGCATTTCCGGGTAAATTTTATACTCCTGCATTTGTTGAGAATAGCCACTTTTAATGCAGTGTTTAGTGGTAAGCGGCTTTCCGTGGATACTATAAACTACTATAAGTAGTCAGAACACGATCCACCGTCATCAGGATAGCACTGTGTCCTTAACTTCACTGTTCCACTTGGGGAATTTTTAATTGACCTGTCAGGATTAATAAATAAAACGCGACGAAACGTTTTATGTGTGACACTGAATGCGTTAGAGCGAAACTTGGCGTGGCACACTGCCGTGCGCCCAAAATACACCATTGATTGTTGTTGTATTTTGTTAAGTATGTGTGCGATTTCAGTCCCAATGATATGTTTGAAAAACACAAAATATAAAATACTGTATATTGGTTGCTTGATATAACAAGAATTATATATATAACAGTTTAGAATTGGCTATTATTTCACACTTTCGTTTTTCAATTATTTAAAATATTATCTAGAAGCAAAGTCTTTGTTACGTCATCATATTATTTAACTAAATTCGGATAAAAGAAACTACTTAAATCAAAACCGCAATAGAACATTAATGTTTGAACGCACATAAATACTTTAGTGCACTTTGTCAAAAATGAAAATTGACCACACAATAAAATGACATTACATTTTCGATTTTAATATTAAAATTTCCATTTGGGCCGTTAATAAATGATGAGTCATTTATTAGCGAAAATGATTTCATTGTACGCACACATAAATGAAAACGAAGTTGGGTCTCTATAAAAACAACGATTAAATTGAGTAATAAACTAGCATGCAGTCCACCTGATGGTAAGTGGAAACTGCCGCCCATGGACATTTGTAATCCACCCCAGATAAGACTAGAATCTTACCTGGGGTCGACCACAAACGCTTTGCTACTTCTGAGGACTAGGTTGGAATGCCTCGGATAAGTCAGTCTCC